>PVLC010013219.1:0-13799 GCA_004027655.1 Graphiurus murinus | reverse complement strand
TTTCAAAATACAAAAATCCTTTGGAAGAATAACTAGTTATACCTTAGAAGCCATGTTCTCTAAATTGTAATCTTTGGACCCTCTACATCAGAACCACCTGGAATGCTTATTTTAAAAAATGCAAATCCTTACCCTCACCCTGGACCTTTAGAATGAGCATCCTAGGGATAGATCAGGGTGTCTGAATCTTAACTAGCTCCCAGGGGTGTGTTAACATTTGAAAAACACAACTTTATGTGAATGAGGCTATCAAACTCTTTCCCTCAGTACTGTCCACAGACGAGAAGAACAAGATCCTGCTCTGTACATATTCTGTGCTCTGGGGACATGACTGTTCTTATTCCCAGGGATGTCAGACCCTCTGAGGATGCAATCACAGAATCCTCCAGCTGCTGGGGCTTTACAGTTTGTAAAGCATATTTTATTCACTCTATTTTAGTCATATAGCAGTACTGGGAGGATTATTTTTACATCAATTCTCTGTTTGAAAAAACATATTTTCAGAGAAATTAAATCTTTCTCAAAGTTACACAGAACTGGATTCAAAACCAGATCTTTTAGTGCTAATTCACATGTTCTGGATTTGGCTTATATTGCTTGAAAAGTTAAATCACCCTTAAGATATAAAAGAAGAAGAAGAAGAAGAAGAAGAAGAAGAAGAAGAAGAAGAAGAAGAAGCTGAATGAGACTTAGACTAAGATCTCAAATAATCAAAAGATGAGAGAACAGAATGGGATTTAAAAAATCTTATGTTGGACATTTACAATTCAAAGTGAGTTATACTGACTCTCCATAGTTCTGTCAGATTGTAATATCACAGAAACACTTGACACTAATCAAAGGCCAACAGAATTTTGGTTGTTCTTCATCATTTGATTTTACATTAAGCTCTAAGGATTTTTTTCTCTGTCTAATGTGGAGTTTTATACGTTTTGCTGTGGACAGAGTACAGTGAAACAAGGTACATTTTGGCTCAGGAAAATATAATCTTCTTAATCTAATTTTTATTAAGCAAAAATTCTTAATATGCACAAAGCAGAGAGAACAGTGTAACAATCCCACATGCACCTATCACCCAGCTTCAGTGATGACTAAGATCATACCATGCTTGAAAGAAAAAGGAAACTGTTTTTAAAAACACTTCTTAGAATCATATAACAATATGTAAATTCAGAATTCCCCACTGCAAACCTCAAAATAATTTCTAAGAAGCGAAACTGTATATTAACAAATAAATTTATATGCACACATATTTTTAAGAGGAACGAATTGTTTCCCTCGTGGGGATGCATACAAAATGCCTGCTTACAGCTCAAAAATGTGTGCGTTTTCACAATCTGCTTGATGGCAGGCACTAATGGTCAGAAAAAATAAAATTTAGTCTTTACAGTCTGTCCTGTCTTTAAGCAAAATGTGTGCCATTTACTTGGGAGCTATATAACAGATGTGGATTTAAAAGGAAGAGACCGGTTATAAAGCACTAGGGGGAAGCTGTGCAGATGCCCCTGTTTTTAATGTGTTACTATGTGGATCCAATTTATCTCACTGCTAGTGATCTAGGGCTTCATGAAACAGCTCCAGATTATAGATCACCAACACCCTCTTTTAAAGGCCTGGTGTTGTAAAAAGAAAAAGCATTCTCAGACCTGGCCATGCAGGCACACAGTGTGGTGTCCTGGATACAGTAAATCTAGTAAGATGGAAGGAGAGAAATGCTCAGGGGACCTCCAATGCAAGGATATAGACTATAAAGTCAGATGCTAACAGAGCTCAGGCCTTTATGCAAAGGCTATTTCTAAGATCTCCTTGTGCATTACATAGTTTATCACACCAGAAACCTGAAACAGCTCCATTATTATGATGCTGAATGCAGTATTCTTTTTGCTTTCCCAGAGCTCTAGCTTTCTATAGACCCAGTAACTATCACATGTCGACTGTTCGCTTTGTTCCATGCGCTCAACTAGATTCCTTATGTCTAACATTTATCTCACTTCACTTACATAATATTTCCTGTAAGTATTGCAAATGGATTCCAGACATCAGGAAACTGAGATTCAGGTATAGGTAACAGGACAACTTTCAAAGAGGAAGAAAGCAGCATATTCAGGTTCTCTACTGGGTTCTTTCTGATTCCAAAGTCTTTTCTGGAATTCTCCTAAACAACAGGAGTGAGTGTAAAACAATCTGGCAATATGTTTTTAGGACAATCTGGCAATATGTATCCCCTTTGCTTGATTCGGCAATTCCATTCCTGGAAAGTTTTCCCAGGAGAAAAATAGAACAAGGTTCCAAAGTGGTATATACAGAGAGACTCACTGCATTATGGCTTGTAGTATTAAAATCGGCTAGCACCAAAGTGTGCATTGAGATTGAATAAATATTGACAAGTCCACATGATGAAATAGTAAACAGTTGTTTAAAAGATAAGGAATATATTGATATATAACTTCTATTTATTTGAGGACAAAGAAAGAATATTTCATAAGAGTACTATAATAGAATTATGCATATATGTGTGTAAGATTGAAAGATCCAGAAAGAGCCAGGTGTGATGGCATATACCTATGATCCCAGTACTCAAGCAGCTGAGACAGGAAAATCTCAGATTGAAGGCCAGCCTCAGAAATTTAGCAAGACCTTTATCCAGAGGTAGCATGATTTGCAAAGCCCCAGAACTGAAGGCAGGAATAGGTGCTTCCCCTCTGGACTCCCAGGACCAACTTCCTGAACACAACCCTCATTACAACAGTCATCTCTCTGCTATAAACATTTGGGTTATACCCTCACTTGCTCTGAGACCCTCAGGAGGAGGAACCACATTTTTCACCTGTCACATGGCATATGTTTAATAAATAGTTGATGAAAGAAGGAATGAGTGGTTGATGGATGATGTTTAACTTCAAAATGATAGGATGTATTCAAAACTCCTATCACTAGACTACAGTATCCCGTTAAGAATCAAAGCATTTAATTAGTGATGCTGGTGATCAAACCCAGGGCCTTGCACATACTAGTCAAGTGTTCCACTATTGTGATACACACCAGACAATATAACTACCAATCTTATTAACACATATGGGAAGGGAAGAGGGTAGAGTGGGATGGTATACGGAGGGAAATACACCAAGTGATGTGTACCCTGTATAGGAGTCAACTCGAGATGGATCAAAGACCTAGAAGTTAGACCAGAGACTTTGAAGCTACAAGTCAATCACTAAACTGAACTTGAGAAGGAAGGAGGGGGAAGGAGTGGGGTGGGAATTGGGGAAGGGTTAAATGAGAGTGTGTGCATCTATGCCTTTACCAGCTTATACCTAACAAAGATGTATGATTATAATTCACCAATAAAAATAAATAAATAAGCCAGATGTGGTGGTGCACGCTTGTAATTCCAGCATTTGGGAGGCTGAGACCAGAGGATCCAGGTTCGCGGCCAGCCTCAGCTACCTAGTGAGGCCCTCCGCAACTTAGTGAGACCCTGTTTCAAAATAAAGAATAAAAAAAAGGGTCTGGGGGTGTAGCTCCGAGGTATAATACTCCTGAGTTCAATCCCCAGTATCAACAATAAATAAATAAATAAATAAATAAATAAATAATAAACTTAGTCAAGAAATAAGCAATTGAACTAAATGGACAACTCACAAAAAAGAGATAAAAGCGGCCAATAAATACATGAAAAAATGTTCAACATCATTAGCAATCAGTAAGATGTAAATCAAAACTATACTGAGATTCCATCTAACCCCAATCAAAATGGCAATCATTAAGAAGTCAAAAAACAATAAATGTTGGCAGAGATGTGTAGAAACTAGAACTCTTCTACACTGTTGGTGGGATTGCAAATTAGTTCAGCCACTATGGAGATCAGTGTGGAGATTCCTCAGAAAACTGGGAATGGATCCACCATATTGATCCAGCTATACCACTCCAGGGTATCTTTCCAAAGGGGTTGAAATCAGAGAACTACACTAATATACATATATCTATGTTCATAGCAGCACAATTCACAATAGCCAGATTATAGATCCAATTTAAGTGTCCCTCAACAGATGAATGGAATATCATAACAAAATTATGGGATATTCACACAATGGAATTCTACTCAGCAATAAAGAAAAACAAAATATGTCCTTTGCAGGAAAATGGAAAGACCTGGAGAACATTATATTAGTGAGATGATCCAATCACAGAAAGTGAAGGATCATGTGTTTTCTCTAATATGCTGAAGCTAGGGAATAATTGGGATACCAGAGGGAATCCAGATAATAGAGGGAAAACCTCAGTGGAGCCAGGGAGGTGGTCTAGGGGAAGGGGAGGAAGAAGAGTGAGAATCATTGAAGAAACTACTACCATCAGCTTTGTGTACATATGTAAAAATAGCAATGTCAATCTCAGTACTCTAAATGGGGAAGGGGGGAGATGGAGAGGGAGCGAGGGAGGGGGAACCAAGTACTGTGTGCATATATGTCACTGTCAACACAATTTACATTATGATATGAGACTACAATGCACCAATGAAAACATATAAAAAAGAAACATTAAAAATTAAAAAAAAAACTTGTGCATAGTAGACATTCAGTGAACATTTGCTATCATAATTATTCATTAACTACACAGTCTGTTAGGGGAAGAGTATTTGTGCTAAGAGTGGCTCCTAGGAGCACAAGAGCACAAAATTAAGGATTGCTTTTAGGCTGCTAAGCCAACACTCGTTGTTCTTGTTAACAGTAATGTCCCCAAATCCTCTAGGTAGTCAGATGAATCTCCTGGCTGCTCTGTTTTGTGAGACATTTATTAGACCAGTTTGACTCTTGGGTAAAGAAAAATGACATACAAGCCAAGTGTCTTTAAAACACTAAAGTCTTAAGTCTTTTGTAGGCCCTTAGAAGCCTTGGCTTTATGTAATCTAAGACAATGTCAAGGAAGAAAGGAAGAGAGGAAGGAAGGAATGAATTGGGGGCTCTGGTGCAGTGTTAGTAGAAACAGGTCCTGGAACAACCTTTCCTGGGAGGAGGAAGGGAAATAAATTGACAGAATCCATCAATGTGTAAAGTACACACGCATTACTCTTTGATCCAGCAATTGTTCATCTCACAATTTACCCTATAAAAATACCCACAAAAATGGGCAATTCTACATGAAAAGTGTGAAGTACTGTTCACAGGAGTGAAAAATCAGCAACAACCTAAATCAATAGGGAAATGGCTACATAAATTATGATATTTCCCTCCAGTGGTGCAAACTGCTACTGTTAAAATGAAATATAACTGTATTTCTATGATAAACATGTGCCAGATGTCTGAATAGGTGAAAACAGAAATTGCAGGACAGCATAAGCACAATTTTGTCTAAAAATAGTAATAATAATAATTATTATTATTATATATGCATAGGAAAAAACCTGAAGAAATATATTCCACATCAAGGGTTTTTTACATTTTTCTATAAGATGGTACCTTATCACTTAAATGCTATAAATGAACATGCACTACTTTGGTAATTACAAAACAAAAATTTTATAATTTTAAACCTAAAGATGGAAGAAAGATAAAATGTGAGACAAAGCTTGACTTTGCTCACGTCTTAAACTATTCTTTTTGATGATTCTAGTCTCCAAGGCCTTTGACCTTTAGCCAGAGAATTGGCCAGGCTCTATAATTCTGATAGCTAACCTGATAGGTCTGACTGATGATAAACAGGACAGAAAACTATCTAGAATGGTCTTTCTTTTCTTTTTTTCAAAATTAAAAAAACCCTAATATACAACCTGACTGTGAAATATGTAATTGGAAAAAGTATTGCCCTTTGGTTAAAGAAGTGACCTCCAATGGGCAATAATTCCTTTAAATTGAACATTTTGTTACAATTGTCCACAGAAACTTAAAGAGGTTATTTCCTTGATCTGCAGGGCATTCATTTTCTACTATAAGCATCCCACAGTGTAATGTATATACCCTACATATAGAAGATTAATAGCATTTCTTTAGCGCTTTTCCCCTGAACTTCTTAATACAAGTGGTGTTCGTGGAAATGATTTGGTCTGAATCACTTTTGAGCCTCAGCATTCAAGCATCCCTAGCTGTACTTCTCTCTTATTTCCACCATTGTTGCATATTTGTCTTTAAAGAATACTTCTACCCACTTATAATTGAAAAATGCAAATATTTCCCACCTACCAAAGACTGAGAAAATGGACAAAACCCAAGTTTGATGAGTGTACACTTGTGCATTGTTTTGGCATGTAAATTAGTACACTTTTTCTAGAAGACAGTTTGGCAATGTGTATCAGAATGGAAAGTGTGTATGCTTTTGATCCAGTCTTCTCGCACATGAGTAAAAAGATCTTTATGAAAATCTAAGAACAACTAGCATAATCATCAGTACAGGACGAGTTAAAACTAGAACATTCAGACAATAAATAGAACATCAGTTCTGAGACACAGGTGGGTAGAATAATGTCCCCTTAAAATTCATGTCTACCTGAAATGTCAGAAGGTGATCTTATATGATGTATATCAAATATTATGCCTAGTCATTTCTGAGTAGTGTGATTTTGAGTTGATTACTTCTTCACGATTGTTTGTATCATTGGAACTTTTTACAGTGAGCATGACTGGCTTTATTGTAAACTATTAGCCTATTTTCAGTAATAATGATAATGTCCACTTTACATTATACTGTGACAAAAATTTTCTTTACCCTCCCTGTACCTATGACAAGTCTAATATTTCTATCCCTCTCTTTTTTTTTTTTGCAGTACTGGGGATTGAACTCAGGGGCATTCTACCTCTGAGCTACACCCCCAGCCCTGTTTTTTATTCTTTATTTTGAAACCGAGTCTCACTAAGTTGCGAAGTGCCTCACTAGGTAGCTGAGGCTGGCTGTGAACCCAGATCCTCTGGTCTCAGCCTCCTGAATGCTGGGATTACAGGCGTGCGCCACCACACCCGGCTTCTATCCCTCTCTTAAAGAAGATGGGGCTCAGGAAGATAACTCCATTGCTATGGTCTGAATGTGTTCCCCAGAAAGCATGTGTTGGAAACTTAATCCCAATGCAACAGTGTTAGAAAGTAGAGTACGATAGGAGGGGTTTAGGTTATGTGATCACCAGCCTCTCAAATAGATTAACACCAATTATAAAAGGGGTTGAGTCTTCAAGTTAGATCTCTCTTGCCAGGTGAGCCTTCTGCCATGTTATGATAGAGTAAGAAGATCCTAGCCAGATATTACCACTTTGATATTGAACTTCCCAACCTGTAGAACTATGAGAAATTTCTTTTCTTCATAAATTACCCCATGTCAAGTATTCTGTTATAGTAGCACAGAATGAACTAAGATATCTCCCTAACATCACTAGGGATTTTGAATCAGAATCCAAAATTTTCCCCCAAGTAAAGGTAGTATCATTGTCAGTTGTCACCTTGGACATTTCCTTCTCACTCTCAGCAGGGGACTTGAAAAATTTGATCCCTCCTCAAACATCACCAGATACTGACATGATGGACAAGATGTTCAGCTGGCCTCTGAATTTCATAGAAATATGTCAAAACCCATGTTGTCCCCATGTATCAAGAGAGTCATTCTTTCCTATAGCGACATTTAAGTAATGTTAGAAGAAGAAATGCTATTCCGGAGGTTCTCATCTTTCTACCCTTCTCCACTCCTCCCAACCAAGCCCTCAGAATTCAAGGAAAACATCCAAAGAGTGTTTAAATTCTAATGGGTAAAAGAAAACTAGGTAGACTTCAGAAAGACTGAAATACAAGATGTACAAGATTCTGTAGGGGACGCCTTCTCCTTGCCTCTAGTTGCACAGTCTAAATATAGGCTCAAAGCTTTGATTTTGTGTGTGTAGTGGGGGGGAAGGAGGGTAGTGAGAATTGAACCCAGAAGCATTATATCTCCAAGCTATACCCCCAGCCACATTTTTAATGTTTTGTTTGAAACAGACTCTGACTAGGTTGGTGAGAGTCTCACTAAGTTGCAGAGGCTATCCTCGAACCTGTGATCCTCCTGTCTCAGCCTCCCAAGTACTGGAATTACAGGTATGCACATCATGCCAAATAAGCTCTGACTTTTTTTCATAGCTACAACCCAGAGATTCCTCCAGCCACTTGTACAAGCTTTGTTCTGTGGTATATCCAGAAAACACATGAAATGCAGGAAACCAAAAGGTGCTGATTCTCCACTGGTAATAGGAACAATCACTGCTATCATTTGTTGAGCAAGCAATATGCATGTTTCATTTACAATCTCTAATTCCACTCTCAAGACAGGTATTATTATCTCCATTTTACTCACAAGGAAAATTAAGTTCCAATAAGTGAAGTGACATGACCAGGAAACAGACTTTAAGGGGAAGCCATGGGATTTAAGCATGGGTCTCTTGGACTCTGTGTGCTCTGCATGACACCACACAGCCTCAGAAAAGGGAAAAACGAGTGTGTAAATTTTTGTGAACAGGTACATTCACCCATACATATCTACATAAGCATGCATCCCTCAAAGCCAAACATGATGATTGCTGAGGCCACCTGCATCTCTGCAAATTGCCAGAACTAAAGAGCAATGAACACCATCAACACACTGCCTGTAGACATATACATTAAAGAATATTACTTCTGATCATAGGGAATGCCCTCCAATGCCTTCCAGTCAATGGATTCCAATCAGGAAACAATTCACACTGTATACCTTCTCTAGTATTTATACAGCAACCCAAACCATAATTCTATTTTTTTTAAGATGCCTGACTCTAAGAAAAGACAGTGAACAGTATATAAAATTGTTTGATCAGAGCAACAGCAGGAATATCTCCACCTCCTCAGCCTGGAGCTTGCCACCCCTTTCTTCTAAGTTATTGTGGGAACAAGGGACAGAAAGAAAACAGAACTCAACAGAACTGGCAAGCTTTGCAGGGAGGCGAGATGAGGGACAAGAGTCCCTTCATCTGTCCAAAGGGCTCTAATAGAGAAAAAAAATTTAAATATCAGGAAATTAGACTAGTTTGATTATCAAAGGTATTACGAAATTTTTTTTTAAATCTTCACATCAAATAAGACCTTTCTTCTAAGAACAAACGTCTCAGATTAGGTAATCATCCAAGATTAAAACAAGTTTTGTTTGTTTCGGGGTTTTGGGGGTTTTTTTGGGGTTTTTTTGTTTGTTTGTTTTTGTATTACCAACATGTTCCACCATTCACGTCAAAGCCAAAGATTAAATATCCTTATATTTTTGTTGTGATTTTACTGCCAAATGCAAATGTCTAACTGTAAGTAAGTCATTACTCTCCCGCTGTTGTAGTCTGATTAATTCTCACAATATTAGCCAGCAATTCATTTTATCCCTTGGCGTCACAAGTCCAGTTGAAGGAGATAAGTGGCTGATAAAAGATCTCTGAGAACAGTTATAAATGATTCACTTTAAAGGAATAATAAAGCAGCCACTGGGTAAGTGCAGCTGAGTAAACCTTCCATACATCGCGCAAAACTAATTTCATTTAAAAAACTCCGGCAAATTATAGTCAATAATCTTCACTGTCACCCTGCTGCTCACAAAACTTTTGAGAGGAAACTTAATGCTGAAATGCAAATATTTAATTAGATTTTAATGGTGAGGTTTATTTTTCCTAAATCTGGTCATCTGTCTCAATTACATTCTCCATTTTTTACAGTTAACCAGGAATTGTCATTCCCATGGGCTTTGGCAATGTTTTCTCTTTCCTAATTCCTGTTTAGCATTTGCTTTTTCATGAGTTCCTGTGGAAAGGGTTTAGTTTGTTCTTTTCCCTTTTGGAAAAAAAAGAAACATTTGGCAAAAAAAAAAAAGTATATGCTTAGCAGCAATGCTTTTACAGTTAATTGTCCTTATGTCCTAATAACAGAGAATCTTCAGTAGCTAAACAATTAATTGTCTTTTTTTTTCTACCTCACTGCACAGGAACAATTAGCATACATTTTTATTTATTTAACACCCATTTAAAGCAGTTCTGTATATACTAAAAAATCCTAAGCTATATTTCTTTCGAGTGCATTCTGTAGTTTAGATTTTACATTAATTTGCAGAAATTAGTGAAACTTGGCTCTTCATGTCCCTTTCTCCAAAACCAATATTAAAATCTGCCATTCCTTCTGTTAAGCATAAAACCTTTCATAAGTGTCAGGGACGGGTGCTGGTGAACTTGGGCTCCTAAGCTTCTCTTCTTTATTCCAGTCCTCATGATACAGTCCTGCCTTCAGATCTACTCTTCCATTGAGTTTTGTCATCCTGGAGCTACAACTTCTGGAACAGTCTTCATCTTTTGCCAGCTGCTTCCTTTTAGAATTCACCTACAAAGGGCACTAAGGGAGACCGCAGGGCAGGGGAGAAAGAAGGGACTTGTGGGTGCTGCTGGCTTCCCTGTTCTTTTGAGCAGCGGTCACCCCAGCAATGCTCATTCGCCCTGGCAGCAGCAACCTGCTCCAGTAGCTACAGCAGACTCTAGTTTGCAGCTTCTCCAGTACTGGCAGGAATGGCCTCAACTCCTGCTCTCATAGACCCCAGCACCAGCAAGCAGCGCACCTTCTCCAGAGATCTGGGCTCCAGCTCAAAGAACCCATCCCTCAAGTGTCTCCGTTTGATCATTCCAACCTCTTTGTTTTGTTCCCCTGCCTCATGGTTGGTCTTCTGCTTCCTGTAGTCCCAGGAAGTTGTTTTGCACCTTCAATTCTTTAACAACTTTTTTGGTGTGTTCTGGGCATTAAACTAAGGGTCATATGTGTGCTAGGCATATGATCTACTCCAAACCCCATTTAACATCTGTAATACAATTATGGGGGAGGGGGTACTGGGGATGGAACCCAGGAACATTCTACTACTGAGCTACATCCACCAATATTCTATTTTAAAATAGGACCTCACTAAATTGCTGAAGCTAGCCTTGAACATGTGATCCTCCTATCTCAACTTCCCAAATACTGGGATTACAAGCAAGGGCTACCAAGCCCAACTTGTAATACAATTTTTAATATTCAGTTCTGCAAAACATACTGGTATGGTTTCAGGTTTCAATCTCTTCTCTATATCACAATGGCTACATCCTTGCAGGTTTGCAAAGCAAATAGACCTGGATCAGAATCCCAGACCTACCACTTACCAGCTATTTGACCCGGGTCAATTACTTAAAACTCCTGAGCTTTCATTTCTCTATATACAAAATGGGTATAATATCCAAGAATTATCAGGATTATTGAAATGACCGTGTCAAGTAATTCATAAGTAATACTGGCTTAAAAAAAAACACAAAACTTAGCTCCTTTCCCCTTTGCCTTCTATAGGTTTGAGTTTTCTCATTTAGAGCAGAAGTATGTTCTTTTCTAACTGAGAACAAAAGTATTTTTTCTGCTTTTTGACAACTGATATTGTGCCAGTGTGGTTCTGAAATCATCCTGGTTAACTCTTCCATGATGCTTTAATTCCAGGGGCAGCCGGTACAGTAACTCCTTCAACCCTGGCAGCGTGTCTCACGCTAACCAAATTCTTTTCCACTGCTTTCAGACAGCCTATCTTCTCTTCTAGTTATTTTGCCACATGGTGTTTGTCTTTAAAACATTCCTGCAACTGGTTTCTGGAGCTGTCATTTCTTTCCCCATTTCACCTCCCTCTCAGCCTCACCTTCACCCCCCACTCTTCACTCTCATTCTCTTGCTTCCTGGAAATTTTACATATTGAGAAAATAGCTCCACATCAGGCTATACATGACTTTAATGAACATCAAATTCCTCTTTGCCCATTCCCTTCCCCTTTGTGAAGCTTTTAGGGTTTAGTTCATAATAGGTCCTTGATAAATATTCACTGCATGAAAAAAATGAATGAAATCTCCATTTATCCCAACCATCAATCCTTTTTGTTCCACTTTTTCCAAATTCCTTGACTTTTACCATCTGAAAGCTGCTATTTTCTCACTCTGAGCAAAAAAGAATCAACTTTGCATCGCATTCTCCTTTCTATTCTACTGTCTCCATTAATATTATAATGTAAAAACAAGACTTCAAAGACACAGATATAAGGTATTCAAAGATACAAGGCAGTATCCTGATGTCTAACCCTCTTTCATTCAAAAAGCACTCTATTTTTCAATTTTTTTGTGTGATCTATTGTTTGATAAGGCACTCAAGCACAGTCTCTGCACAGACAAGCCATATTAAGTTATTGTGATCCAGTTATAGCTTTTGTGACTGTGTGTGTGTGTGTGTGTGTGTGTGTGTGTGTGTGTGTGTGTGTATGTGTACTGTTTGGTTTACTAGCCTCAGTTTTTTAAAAAAATAAATTTACTTATTTATATCTACCTTAGTACTACAATGATTGTGTAGCAGAGAGACACCATTACAAGTGCACATCTGATTGTTTTCTTTTTCCTTTTTTTCTCTTTTTCTTTTTGTGGTACTAGTGACTGAACCCAGGAGTATCCTACTTCTGAGCTACACCCCATCCCTTCTTATTTTTTGTTTGGAAACAGGATCTTGCTAGGTTGCTGAAAGTCTTGCTATGTTGCTGAGGCTGTCCTTGATTCTCCTATGTCAGTTTCTCAAGTACTGGGATTACAGGCATGTGCTGCCACGCCCAGCTCTGATTACTTTTTCCTGGCTCAGTGTGGCTGGTCCCATTTCCAGTGGCTAGGTCATACAAAATTAAAGTTTCAGTTTACCATATTAATATTCTATATCAATATTCCTAATGGAACATTATGGCATCATTTGTCCCTAGTGTTTCACCCTCAGTTCCTCTTCTCCAACAAAATAGAATTCTTTTATTGTGGATTTATCATTTATTTTGTTCCATAGAGCCATTTCTATTTTAAACCTTTGGCAATGAATTCCCTAGATACTCAGTGAATTAGGTATCAACCTCCATGTTTTCAAGATGTAAGCAAGACAAGTAAAAAATATTTGAGTAACATTTTTCCTTCACCACCAAAGAAGAAACAGGCTTGATAAGCTGGTGCAAACTGTCCAAATGAGAAAGGGAATAACAGAACTGGGAGGAAGCTTAGATCCCTCCCTCTCCAGCAAGTGTTCTTTGTCTTTGTTTTTATCTGGTTATTTCTCTGGAAACCCCTAAGACTTTTTCTCAAATCTCGAATGTCTGTAGCGAACTATCACATTATTTCCAGTCTCTTCTCATTCTGCTTTGATGCATGATCTTTCTCTTTCTACCTCATGATATATAAATAAAGATGTGAACATATAAGTGTCTCCTCAGTGCCACACTGCCCCACCTTGCCACTCCTTGTGACCTTATTAATTGAGAGATAACTAAAATACAAGAAAGAAAGCAAACTCTAAAGCATTTGCAATCATGGGACTTCCATTTTTTCAAAATGGTGGGCTGAACATATAGCCTATTCCCTCTCTATCAATCAGAAGATTAAATGTTTTTAAGATGAACATACTATGTATGTAGGATGCTCAAGCACAAAGGTAAATTCCAATAAGTCACAAAAATCTATGAAATCCCTGATATATTTAGAGTTTCTTGGAAGCAACAGAGAATTTCTGCCTACTCGTAACAATCCTTCACTAATGACTTCATGACTAAACCACAGCACACACCTTCATATCATTTGACATTTAGCTTAGAGATAAAAGGAATGCAAAAAGATATGATATTCAGGTATTATTTCATTAAATCCTCAAAATAACTTTGTAAATTTACTATTGTTCTCCCTGCTTTGCAGATGTGGAGTTAAGTTCCAGAGAAGTAACCTAAGGCCTCCTAGCTCATAAGTGAGTATCAGAAGAGGGATGGAAACTTAAGTATTT
>PVLC010013218.1:0-42222 GCA_004027655.1 Graphiurus murinus | reverse complement strand
CTTGGCTGGTTCCATAGTTTGGCAATTGTAAACTGTGCAGCTATAAACATAGATACACATGCGTTGGTCTGATAGTTTGGTTTCCTTTCTTTTGGGTAGATACCCAGTAGAGGTATCGCTGGAGCAAGATCCTATTTCAAACTAAAAAGTAAAATGGAGGTAGGAATATAGTTTGGAGGTAGAATGCCACATGAGTTCAGTCCCCAGTACCAAAAGAAAAATAAAGATTTTTCCCCCCTATGGTAGATCATTTGTTGTGATGTAGGTGATAGAGCTCTGTCTTTTTTACTCTAATGCTAGTGCACTTTTTGATTCTTCTTTATACTCTTATTAGATTCAGTTTCTTTACTTTATCTTCGTAAGTGATATAGCTGAAATGGTACTTAAGGATTTCAACAAAGTTTTGAGTCAAAACTTTATAGAAAATCTAGCTATATTTTATGACTCCCTGGTTTTGATAGGTTCAGTAAATTAAGATAAATAATATATTCATTCAGGGTAGACAGTGGACTTCCAAAGGAAAGACAGTCTTTTTGTTTTCGTCTTAATCATACTTAAGATTTCCATAAAACTACGTAAGTACAGTTATGGCCATACACAATGGAAACTTAGACACTATTTTAGCAAGCTGAGATTCGGTTCATTTTTTTTTTTATAAAAGGAGGGTAATACTTGCACTAGTAAGAATAAAGGAGACTATGTAAAGCTCCTGGGACAGAGTAGATATTTAATAAACAAGAATCTCCTTTGTTTGCCTTCCTTAGGAACATTTTGAACATAAATGTCTTTTAGAAACTCGGGCAGCACTCTTTCTCCTATATGAATGTCAGTCCCATTGGAGTTGCACCCAATAAGAATTGTCTCTATAGTCTGACTCTAGTCTTTCTATGTGGTCCTAGTTCAAGGTCTTATTCTTAGATTATTAATTCTAAATAGAAAATTGCAGTATAAACAAACAAAAATCAAGGGCAGTAAAGTACATTTATAGTCTTGTATAGAATGAGTAGTAATGAATGTATGCATGTGTCACTCTCTAATGTAGCACCCAAGAACTAAAATGTGGTAAATAATGAGTGTTTGTTAAAAAATATAATGGCATAGATATGATTTATTTAAAGATAAATTAGTACATGGAGCAAAAATCTAACTAGAACTTTAGTAAATATCTGAATTACTTGTTGACTATTATCTTTAAGTATGAAATTTGGTACTATTTTTATAGAAGATAATTATGGTTTTGACTGAAATTTGTATATATCAAGATTTTAATTTGGTTTCATGTGTAACCTAAATGCCTATAGGCCTGGAGGTATGTGACTATTTGTATTAGGATCTTTATCTCCTTTTTTATTATTTTTATATAATAATTGGTGCATTGTAAACATACATCTTCGTTAGGTACAAGCTGATAAAGGCATATATGCACATATTTCTCATTTAACCCCTTCCTCAATTCCTACCCCACTCCCTCACCCTCCCTCCTTCTCAAGGCTCTGGCATGACTTCCTGTCTCTAAATTGAGAAGGAGAATAGAAGAATTCCCTGTGATGTCCCAATTGTTATTCAATATGAAATAGTAAATACAATTTTTGTGAAAAGTATGGCAGTACTCATATAAAAAAGCATGATTCCACTCTAATTCATTTCTGACATCAAACCTGGAATATTAAATTAATGTCTTTTTAAAAGCATGATCAGAGCTTATTAGAATCCTAAACTCTAACTATATCATGTAAATTATTGGGCATTTTCTTTTTTTAATATAATAATAATTACCGTTTATTGAGTCACTGTGCTAATTGCTTTCCATGCAGTTTGTCATTGAATTCTCAGGCTCTTATGAGGTGGATATAAATACAATTCTATGAAAGGGAAGGTTCAGAAATATTATATTTAAGGTGTGTTTTAATCTTAAGTAGATGGGAGGATATACTTTTTTATTAATTGGTGCATTGTAATCGTACATCTTTGTTATGTTCAAGCCGATCAAGGTATATATGCACACATTTCTCATTTAACCCCTTCCCCAATTCCCACCCCACTCTCTAGCCCTCGTTCCTTCTCAACTTCAGTTTAGTGATCGACTTTGATATATTAGCCTTTGATTTTGGTAAGTATTTGATGAAAAATATAACACATGGTGCAAGGTATTATATAATGATAATTTTCTCCCTAACAATAATAGTGGCAGTAATATTAACTTGAGTTTACATGTAGTATATGGAGATTTTTATATATTAATTTCATTTATACATAAAAATGGCTTAAGTGTTCTCCAAAGTTGAGGAATGAGGATATAGAGGGCCAGAATTGCTAAGAAATTCTTTCAAATCACATGTAATATATAAAAAATTATATTTTTCCATACATAAGCCATAATCTCTTATGTGGCATCTAAGATTGTCCAGTGCCTTATATTAAACAAAACTGTATATAATTGTTTATAAACTATGTTATTTTAAAAATGATTGGATTGCTATCTTGACTAAAAGATAGTATTTAACATATATTTTCATGTATCATAGTTTGTAGCAGAATTTAGTACTGCAATTTTTTGGATGTAAACTAAATTGTATAGATAATGTTCTCACAGGATAGAATACAAATGCATTTTTAATCATATAATAAACCTATGTATTCAAATGTAAAATAAAATAGAAAAAAAAACAATTCATTAAAAAAGGATGAAGTTATACATACCTAACAGGATACAGAAGGTCATCATTTGTTTAGAACTGCTAGACGGAGGTTTTTTTCCTCCATTCTGATTAGATTCATTGGGTGTGAGGGGTAAATTGTCAGCTAAAATAGCATGCATGTGTATCCAGGAATAAAATGATGATCATGATCAGCCGCCACTGTAAATGACTATTACGCTCATTTATCATTTCTGCAGTACCCTCTATTCACAAAAAGCTGTACGAATAGTTACAAATTGTTTTACTTCTAAAAGGTCTTAGAAGTCCTCAGCTCCTTCCTCAGTGCACCAGTCATTAGAGGTCACAGCAATAAGCTGGTATCAAGTACATATATGACAATGATGAAGTTAAATCAAGATGATACTGGTGAAGCCAAATCAAAATGGATTCCCATCCATTGCCAAAAATACACAATAGAGATCGAAAAGGAAGCAAAAAGCCCTGGAAAACATTCTTAAAGCAGTAATCTCTAATAGTGTTCTTGAAGAAGACTTATGAGTAAGAAGCAAAAAACAATAAGAATATATTTAAAAAAAATAAATGCATACAAGCTAGACATCTGTAGAAAAAATGCAGTTCAAATAAGAACAAATATCCCATCCAAAGTATGTGACTAGTGAAGAAATCTAATTAAGTGTCAGCATATGAAAAAGATATCTGAAAAATATATTCAGGTGATACATAATTTTGTTTAAGAAGATATTCTTTAAAGGATAGTTAAAATATTACTGCTTATTGTGCCCAGGTTATCAACTTTTCATTAAGATCAAGAGAATCTTTAAAAAGTAATCTGGCATCTCTATCTTTCTTCTGTCTGGGAGAATGAAGTACATTTTCTTCTTAATTCATTGCTAAGATTCTCCCTCCTTAGAATAGAATGAGTTTAAATTTTACAAGTATGTTTGAATTTCTGTTTCTCAATAGGACCTATCTTTTTAAGAGTTTTCCTATGCTTATGTAGATAGTAAATATATTAAATCATATCAAATGATCTGCTTCCATCACAAATGGACAAAACGGAACTGTCCTGGTGAAATGAAGTAGACTAATAATGAAAATGTGGGAATTGCCATATTTCTTGGAGTCTTCTTAGCTCTGTGGTTTCTAGTAAGACATATTTTGTGGCCTCACTTCTAAAGCTTATGTCCTCTAGAATTTATTTGACTCTGGCATGACTCCCTGTCTCTAAATTCTTTTTTTTTTTTTTTTCCTATTTTTGTGGTACTAGAGGCTGAACCCAGGGACATTCTACCTCTGAGCTACAGCTCCAGCCCTATTTTTTATTCTTTATTTTGAAACAAGGTCTCACTAAGTTGCAGAATGCCTCACTAAGTAGCTGAGGCTGGCCCAGAACCTGGATCCTCCTGTCTCAGCCTCCCGAATGCTGGGATTACAAGCATCCGCCACCACTCCCGGCTTCGGTCTCTAAATTCTTCTATTCTGATCATTAGCCATGTTTTTCTGGGTGTTAGAAATCTGCTTGTCTATCTCCAGTTAAAATTCTATACATTCAACATAATAAGTAAATATTGTAAGTAAAATATAATCAAATATATAAAATTCCAAACACTTAGAGTGCTACTCTAGTTGTCCTAAAGTGGAAAATATTTTGAGATCATGCATAAAGCAGCATGGTATAGGATAGAAATGAATCATATAGTTAGAAAATTATTTCCTTTTCAATTATCTCTTCAACTCTTTGATTGTATCAAACAGAGTCTCATTTTTGTTTTAGTAATGCTTTAACATTTTCATAAACACTTGATGATTTCCTCTTTATTTATTTTTTTGTGGTACTGAGGACTGAGCCCAGGGGCCTTCTACCTCCAAGCTACCCGCCAGCCTTATTTTATTTTTATTTTGAAACAGGGTCTCACTAGGTTGATGAGAGTCTCACTACTTGCTGAGGCTGTGCTCGACTTGTGATCCTCCTGTTTCAACCTTCCAAGAACTGGCATTACAAGCATGTACCACCACACCCTGCTATGATTTCCTCTTTGATAGATGCAATATAATCCCAAGGTTCTGAGTTTTCAATAAAATATAAGGCAGATGATACGACTCTTATTTTGTCTTTGATTTTTTATTATTTGTTTATATCAAGTGATAGTTATATGTATAATAGTGATATGATTATTCAATTAATATAAATATATTTAAATTAAAAATATGTACTCAGAAGAAGGGATTTAAATAATACTAGAAATGATATGTGAATATGGCAAAAGTTATGAAAAAAGCTGACTAAATTTGAGAAAAATCTGTGTTCCTCTGAATGTTCTTTGAAATGGCCTGTCATGTCATCCCCTATCAAACATATTGGATATTATGAAATCCCACTCTATAAGTTTAATGAGCACATTCTATCAGAATCTGAAGTGTTTTAACTCACTTTAGCTGTAAAGTCATTGGTTCAGTGTTAAATAAGCTAAGTTTCTAGGAACCCATGAAACTTGTAATCTTGTTCTGATGACAACCATTTACATTCTTCAGTCTGTAACTGTATTTCAGGCTTGTGACAGCTTTATACCACACAATTCTGGCACAACTCTCTCCTCCTTATAATTTCATAGCCTTCACAGCCTAGAGTGTTGATGTCTGTAAATTACTTTATAATCAATGAGTTCTGCTAGACATGGGAAAATCATGTAAATTAATAAAGAAATAGTAAATAAACTTCCAAGCGTTTAAGCAGTTTTATTTATAAGAGTAAACTATTTCTAATAATGGACTAATTTTAAATACATATTGTATTTTTTATAATTAAATAATACTCTAACTCAAGATTTTATTATTTATTTATTGGTCTTAAACTTTTTATTGAAAGTTATAGTCAAAGTAGAATTGAATAAGATCGTAATATTTATTTGAGCATTCATATAGTCTACTTTAACACATTATGTCAGGTACCATAAATATATATAACTTTTACTTGTCAGTTTAAAAAATAAAATTAAAACCCCTGATAGAAGTTTGGAAATAACAAAGACCAAAATATACCTTTTGATTTCTTAAGTGTTGGGTGTACCTAACGAAAATGTGTGATTACAATGCACCAGTTTAAAAAAAAAAATCAAGCTGGGCATAGTGGTGTACACTTGTAATCCCAGTACTTGGGAGGCTGAGGCACGAGGATCCAGCTTCAAGGCCAGCCTTAGCTACTTAGTGATGCCCTCCACAACTTAGTGAGACCCTATTTCAAAATAAAGAATACAAAATAGGGCTGGGGGTTTAGCTCTGAGGTATAATGCCCTTGGGTTCAATCTCTAGTACTGAAAAAAAAAATTAATGAAGGAACCAGGTAACTATGCTATACAAACAGTGTAGTAAGTGCTTAATAGCATATATAACAGGGATATCCAAATTTACCCATTACCGAAATACTTTTGATGAACTTAATCTTCATGCTAGGTCAGACTATGAAGCTTATAAAAACACAATGAACTGGATAGACCCAGGCAAGCTGTAACTTTCCTAAACAAGTTTGGTATAACCTGAATGGATATTCAGTAACACATATCCTCTGCAATGTGGGATGGGAGAAGAGGTTGTAAGTTGTAGGATATAACCTTACTGTTTTACCTTTATCTTTTCATGGTTTCATAGCATGTTTACACATGTATGATCTCATTTCATCCCTACAATGACCTCCAAAAAGAGATATTACTCCATTTCTCATTTTAGAAATGAGGAAACAGAGTCTAATAAAGTTAGGTAATGGCCATTATGACATATTCAGAACTGACAATAACTAGACTGGAATGAGGACCTTTCCATGATACTGAGGTTAGTAATGATACTCAGTAAGTGCAACATATCTCAACTATACCAGTCAGCTAATTTTTTCTTTTTTTTTTTATTAGGAAAGATACTCAAACCTGGAAAATAGGAATTATTCATCAAAAACTACAATCCTGGACTTTAGAGAAAACACATATATTTGGATAATAGAATAGAAGGAATTACCTGGACTGGTAGTTAAATAACTGAATAGAAACAGTACATTAGAAAATCATTGAATGGGACATCACAATACCTGTCAAATTGTGAACTATTGTGGAACATTGAATACAATTACTGCTTTTCCTTTTATAGAACCTCTATTTACTTCACTTGATAGAAAAGGGAAAGGGACATCAGATAGTGATTTTTACCTTTCCCTATAAGAGATCATTAGGGAACCATACATCAGGAGGTCTTAAAATAGAGGGATAAATGGATATTGGTAGTTCCATAATGGCAAGTTTCCAAAAAGAGCCCAGACCCAGGTATAAATGAAATAAATGAAAAGACTACTTTCAGAACTTTCTGGAACATTTGCACATCTACTTGATTATCAGTTTCATTATCTTGGTCTCTTTCTGAGCAGATATTGGCAACAAAATAGTTCGATAGAAAAGAGGATGAGTTTATTTTTCAAAATCAGTAAGGAAATGGAGCCTTCTATAATCTTTAGATAATTTTGTAACTTCTTTCCTTAACTTTCCCCAATTTAGATCCCTTGCTTTTCCTGGTAATGTGCTATATTAATTTCCTAGAACTTCTATAACAGAGTACTACAAACTGGGTAGTCCAACAGAAACTCATAGTATCACAGTTTGAGAGACTGGATGTACAAGATGAAGGTACCCAGTGGGTTAGTTCCTTCTGTGCGCTGTGTAGGAGAATCTGCTACCTGTCCCTCCTGTACCTTCCTGTGGTGTGCTGAAAATTTTTGCATTCCTTGACTTGTAGAGCTTCCCTCTGACCTTTGCCTTGTCTTCACATGGCATTCTCCCTGTGTGTAGGTTTCTTTCCAAACATTCCCTGTTCTAAGGCAACCCATCATACTGGATTGAAGCCCTCTCTAATGACCTCCACATAAATAATTTTTTTGTTTGTTTGTTTGTTTGTGTGGTACTGGGGATTGAAACCAGGGACATTCTACCTCCAAACTACATCCTCAGCCCTATTTTTATTCTTTATTTTGAAACAGGGTCTCACTAAGTTGCTGAGAGCCTCACTAAGTAACGGAGGCTGGTTGCAAACCTGCAATCCTCATATTTTAGCCCCCCATGTACTGTGATTACAAACCTATACCACCATGCCTGGCTTCAATTAAATCATTTCATTTGCAAATAACCTATTTCCAAATAGCCACAATCTAAGGTACTTGGGCTTAGCAATTCAACTTATGAATTGCAGGGGGCACAATTTATTGACCTACCTAAGCAATCATTGAACAGGTCCTTAACAAGATTAAGTCAGGATTCTACTATAGAAATCTGACAAGTAGAGTATGTGTTTGGAGAGGAGGTAAGGGTGGGGATGTATGTAGAGGGAAAGAAAGAGACTGGTTGATTGAAGGCACTATAGTGATGTGACTATGAAGGCTGGCTAGACAAGTCCCAGATACCTCGGGCAGGCCATCAGGAAGGACAGTTTGAAAATTATCAGGCAGGAGATGACATTTTAGTTCACAAGAAGTTTCTTCTTTCCTGACATTGCTCAAGAAAACCTCAGCTCTACTCCTAAAGCCTTTTCACATTGGATCAGGCATTTCCACATTGGATCAGGCCTACCTTCATTATATGGGATGCTTGATCTTCTTTACATAAAGCTAACTGATTACAGATGTCAATCACATATATAGCACCACCCAGAGTTGTAATGTAACTGGGCAAGAGAGCCTAGCCAGGTTGACACATAAAACTTACCATCACAGTAAACAAGAGGGAATGTGACAAGAGTCTACTCTATTATAACCCAGGCCCAAATGAATTGAGGAATATCATCTTTAGCATATTATCCATTATTGGTGGGCTGCTTGGTTCCTGTTTGAAAGGTCAAATGTCCACAGGTTTTCCTGCTATTTTGTCACACCCCAGATCCTTTGGTGTATTTTTCCTTGCTAGCATCACCTTAACCCAACATCCTCTCTCCCAGTATATATCATAAAACTCTAGCTTCATTCTTCCAATTCAATCTTGTATTCTCTGAGAGAGAAAAAAAATGCCCAAAGCAATTTTCACCCCATCACACACTGGTAATCATTTTATTTTTCTGATTATGTTTCCTTCTCTCTTTCAGCCCTTTTGTAAATTACGCAGGGACCCTTTATTCTCATTCTCTCTTTTTCTGTCTCTCTGTGTGTCTATGCTAAGTGCCAGCTGTCATTGCTTGGCAGATAATTACCATTTTACAAACAGTATTTAGGGAAATGACATCAGTTTCTGAATGTAGGGCTGTCATGGCTTATTCACGGGGTTTTCCTCTGTTAACCACCTTCTCTGTGTGCAGGCTGGGTGGAAGCAGTGGGGATTAAGGGGAGGGGAAAAGGGAAGACCTTCGGCTCCACGCTTTTGGAGAACAATTGTGTCCCATTTGTCACTGTTAGTTTGACAACCCTCATTTCACTCTTCCCAAATTCCCCTTCCTATATTTTGCTTTTTTTGTGAATAAATAAATGAATGCTCCTGTGAGTTCAGTGGACTAGCTCCCTGTTTGCAGTTTTAGTGGCTGGAAGCAGCTGATAGGTAGAAAGGCAGAAGGTGCTGGCTTCTGTTCTGGCTTATAGTATCAACTGAATGATGCAGGTCTCTTTCTTAATGTTCTTGACCCTTCTAATAAGTGAAAAAAAAAAAAAAAAACTTGAGATATTTATTTTAAGTTACAAATTAGATTAGTTTAAATTTCCTGAATTATTTCATAATTCATATCCAGCATGCTGGTTAAAGATTTCGGTAAATAAGTACATAAAACTGGGCATGGTGGCACATGCCTGTAATCCTAGTACTTGAAAGGTTGAGATAGGAGGAGCATAATTTGAAGCCAGCCTTAGCAACCTAGCCAAGCCCTCAGCAACTTAGTGAGACCTTGTTTCAAAAATAAAAATAAAAAGTGCTAGGGGTGTAGCTCAGAGATAGAATGCCCTGGGATTCAATCCCCAGTACCGTGCGTATACACACGTGTGTGTGTGTGTGTGTGTGTGCACGCGGATCAACTGCTATCATGAAAAAAGCACTAGGTTTCAAGTTAGGTAATCACCATCTTCTTTAGGGCTCTTAGTTAACAAAGATAAGTAATTTGGCCCATTTAGCCCTCTGGCTGTAAAATAACAACAGACTTTCAACATGCCAGGCACTGCTTCAAGTAATTCATTTATGTTGCTTAACCTCTCAATAACCTCATGGATGTATTCTGTAACCTATATTTTGGAAATGAGAAAATGAAGACACAGAAATGTTTTGTCATTTGTTTACTGGGTTAGATTATAAACTGTCTAGTCCTGGAGTCTATGCTTTTAGCTACTGTGAGGGTAAATAGCTTGATGTTTTCAATAAGCATAAGGGAAATTGTGGGAGTGGTCTAAGAGATCTTACATATTAGTCATCAGAGAAGCCTGTAATATTAGGTAGCACCCCTATTTCTCCCACTCCACTCCTCTGATTCAGGTTCTTAAATTCTTCCTCAAATGTAGTATTAACAGAAAGAGAGGGTTATATGCAGCTATGCATAGCCTAACATAGAATATGTTCTGATAAATGTAATTTTGACAATTTTGTAAACATCAGAGAGTGTACTTACACAAACCCAGATGATATAGGTTAATCATTTGATACAATCAAGACATGTATGAGGTAGCTGCTGGTGGAACATGCATATTGTTTGATGGTAATTTTTTTTAAAAGTAGAAGAAGTATACTCTAAAATAATGCTAAAAGTATAACTGAGTAAAAACATAAACCAGCAAGAGTCATTTATTATCATTATCAAGCATTACACAGTATACATAATTGTATGTGCTACACTTTTATATGAGGCAGTGCAGTGGGTTAATTTACTCCAACATCACCACTTCCTCAGCTTATGAGTAATGTATTGTTATAGAAAATTTTGATGACCACGATGTCACCACATGACAGGTATTTGCTGGTCCCATTATGAACTTATGGGACCACCATCCCATACTTGCCCATTGGGACTAAAATGTTGCTATGTAGTACACAATCATAATTTGGAAAAACTTGCTCCTGCCAAATTGATGACTCATACTAGAAAGTTTCTAATCCTTCTGAGGCCTAAGGAGAAGGATTCTATGATGGCAGCAATTGAGCGGAATAACTTTGTAGATTTGACTTGCAATTTTTATTCAATCAGCGAAGTGATCAGAATGAACAAGTAGTGAGTTCAAGCTTGTGTCAAATCATTTGTTGCCCTTTCACAGTGGGAAAGATAAACAGCTTCTAATTCACTCTTTGCCAGTTTACCTACAAGGATGTGCATAATAAAAAACAGGGCCCAGGTGTATAGGGCTGCAACCCCAACAGTCTGGTTTCCTACCATTACTGCTCAAGATGTTCTTACTGTTTAGATTGAACTGGAATTTATGTTTGCTTCTTCTCCACCAGGGAGATGCCCATTCTTCCTTCACTCTTTTGCTTTTCTTTGTCACTTCAGTATGGTCAGCATTGAACCAAGGATAAATGTGTTTCTGTCACTGAAGATTGTTTTGAGGATGAGTTTGGTATGAAATAAATATGATAGAATTGGCTTTTTAGTTTATGCTTCTGGGAACATTATAATTTTGTAAAGTGATATTAGGGTATTCAACCACAATCTATAGATACAACTGCAACTCCATGAAAGACTGGTTTGGTGGAAAAAAACACAGACCTGGCAGATATCCTTTTAAATCCTGTCAATTTGGGGTCACACAGCCTTAAGTAAGTCACTTAACACTAGTATTTCTCATTTGTGACATGGAGATAATAGTAATTTATTTGCATTATTATGGCAAAAATAAGTAATAAATGGTGAATATGTTGGAGCTGAATGGATTCTAACCTTTGTTATTAATTATGCTTTTATGAAAATTACTTTTGTAGGGAACTATAGAGCTACATTCCAAATAATCAGCTTTCATTCATAATATTTGTAACAATTTCTGTTTACAAATAGGATTATTCATGTGTTGCTTATAAAAAAGACCCTTCATTTAGTTTTTATGTATGAGTTAATGAAGCAAAAAATAAATTACCCTGGCCTTAGCCACTGATCTCATGTGCATCTTACATTAACAACATAAGAAAAAATTCATTTGACATTCTTGTAGAGATTTGGTGGAATCACCACATTAGGCATACATACATGGATACAAACACAGAGACACTATTCTCATGCAAGACTTTTCCAAAACCTTTTACTTCTGACCTGTCTTAATACCAACTTCCCTGCTTCTTGATCTGAAGCTCTCATTTGGCCTCACTTTTTGATTAGAACTCAAAAGTAAATAAAATGGCTCCACAACAAATAGACACTGTTAAGACATCTTTTGGCACCTATAACCTAGAAAGACAGCCATAGCCCCCAAATGGACCTTTCTAGATTTTTTCCATTAACACATAAACAGGTGTGGATTCATCAGATTAGCTAGTTATATGTAGGTGTTGAAATGTGAGGCAGAAGAAAAAATGAGAATTGGGTGTAAAGAATAACATTAGCACTAAAGGTGAACATCCCCCCTGCCTGGGGCAGTTGGGACCCTGAGCCTAAATCTAGTGCTTTGGGCATTCATTACCCACTGATTCAAATTTTCTCTGTATAACTTTTTGTGTTATTACTATATGACTTAATAATGAGAGGTCATAAAGTATTTTGGCTAAAAAAAAAATCCCCTGTGATAAAACAGAGCACCCATGTTCTTATGAAATATTTCATTATAAGGATAGAATTTCTCCATTAATTCTATGACTGTAGGGAGAAAATGAGATATAATAGTAAAGTTATTATTTATTTATACTCCACCTTGTTCCAGAGCAGATTTGGAATGGAAACTCAGGTAATTATCTGATCATGCAAGCAAAAGCAACCAAAAAAATATAATCTCAGTTTTACAAAAAGAAGCTTTATACACATACACACATTGATATTCTAAAGTTAAAATTTTAGGTTTGTATTGCATATGCTTAAGTAAAGGGACAAAACTGGTTGAGGAGAAATGGCTAATGAGATGGTAAATTACCTCTTGCAGTGATTTGAAGTACATCATCTACCTATAAAGTTGACAGAGATGGTTATGGTTTTGTGAGGAATTTTAGGGAGGGAGAGAAGCTTATCCTTTTTTTTCCTTTTCCTTTCAAGCCTCCTAAACAAGCCCTGCACTCTAAACCTGCACTGCACTCACCACACATGGTCACTGAGGTCCTGAAATGTGGCTAGGTCACCAAATTTCTAGTATAAAGAAAATATAAATTATCTCACTAATATTTTATATTGATTATATATGAAAATATTATTTTATTTATGCCCAGTAAAATAGACTTATGGGAATAAATTAACCTGCTTAATTTTAATTTTTAAAAATGTGGTACTAAACTGGGTATGGTGACACATGCCTGTAATCCCAGTATTTGAGAAGCTAAGACAGGAAAATCACAGGTAAGAGGAGGTAAGAAGCCAACCTTGGCAACTTAGTGAAACCCCCCACCCCAGCAACTTATCAAGACCTATTTCAAAATAAGAAAGGGGGGGGTCTGGGGATGTAGCTCTGAGGCAGAATGTTCCTGTGTTCAATGTGTTCAAACCCCCCCCCCCACACACACACAGAGTTCTAATTAGAAATGGTGGTATGCACCATAATCCCAATACTTAGGAGGCTAAGATAGGAGGAACGCTGAGGCCAGCCTCAGCAATTTAGCAAGAACCCAGCAACTCATAAAGACCTTGTTTCAAAATTAAAAAAATAAGGGCTTGGGGTCTAGCTCTGAGGTAGAATGCCCCTGAATTAAATCCCCAGTACCTCCTCCCCAAAATAATAAAAATGTACTGTTAGGAAATTCACAATTATGCATGTGTGTCTCATTGGTTGTTTGCATTTTTGTGTATTGGAGTGTACTGTACTAGACATGCAGTTCTAGATATAGAACCCCATGAAGGACGTGAGCAAGTGACGAAGTTATAACTACATCGTACAGAAAAAAATAAATAAAGAAAGAATTAAAACTTCCCTATTGTAGATTCAATGGGGTGAGGGAGTGAAAAGGAATTTCTTCACAAGTGTCATGGAGACCTAACTAGCTAAGAGGTACTTTTGCCATCTTCAGAGCCCATAGTTAACTGCTTTGAATCATACAGAAAGAAATAATGCAGAGCCTCATACCTTTCCTCTGGTACTGTGAATGTCCACAAAGATGAAAGAAAACCCCAGCAAGTAATTCCACTTCTGGTATGTGCTCCTTTCTTCAGAGGGAATTTCCTGCCTGAATATCATTGTACTCATTTGTTATTGTTGACTTCTTCATTCTAAAGATGGTTGCCATTTTATTTGGTAAATATCAAGAAATGATGACCCCCTCAAAGGAGATGGCTCTCTGTTGCATTTGGAACACAAGCACATTATTTAGGAAAGAGGGAAGAGAAATCACATTCTGCTTCAGATCTGCCCTTGCTTGCTGGCTAGGTCACTTAACTTTCTCAGTCTCAGTTTCCTTATGTGTCCCAAACTCTACTATGTAATGATTTTGTGAAGCAGCCTGGAACATTTTATGTTCATGGATAACTTACTCTCTGCTTTCTCCAGTGCAAGAATCTATACTCAAATCTCATCTATCTTCTGCTCTTTCTGTCTTAAAAGCACAAAGACAGTGAGAATCTAATTCACTCAAAGGCTTTATGGTTGAGGAAAGCACATCCTGGTGATCTCTTTTTATTCCCCAGTCTCCAAATTGGACCCCAAATGGTCACTGTGGCAACACCAGCCCTATTAACTTGATATGTCTCCTTGAATACATCTTACTTTGAGAAACCTATAAAAACAATATTTCTGTATGGTGCCAGTATCCAATTCATTTTAATTTAAGACTGAAACCAGCTAGAAAAGAAAGATCCATCAAACAAACATTAAAAATATATAGGTATATCCAAACCTTTAGGAAACAAGGCCCTAGATAGAGGAAGAAGTAAGGAGGAAATGGCTATATTAGAGAGATACCTGCAGAGCTGTCAGTCTACAAGTGTTTGACAGTGGGAAATTTCCTTGGCCAAGAGAAAAATCTCTGAGAGATTTAAAGATCCTATTGAAATTCACACTGCGAATCACCATTCCCCACAAAGGCCCCTTAAGCTGAGACAGTGAATGAACACAAGTCTCCCTAACTGGGATAAAGCTGACAGCCTTGGCACCACTCTTCATATTCTAGCCGCTTCTCCTGTCAGCTGCTGAGCCTGTGGGACCCTGGCAGGCCTGGGGAGAAGCAGGCAGAAGGTTTTTCTCAGGGCCTTGTGAACTCTCAGCTGGGCTACAACAAGCTAAGATGTTCACTCAATCAGATTCCCTCTGTGCAAAAAAAAAAAAAAAAATTCAAATTCACTTTAGGATTTAAAATCTATCTTCCTTTTGAGTTCTTTGCACACCTGAAACTGTCTTCCTTTAATCACCTTCCACAGTCACTCAAGTACCACTGGTGGATTGACCAGCGAGATTGCTCTTTACAGCTAATGCCACCTGAGAGCTTATAGCTTTTATTGCTTCCCTCATCAGTTTTTTCTATTCTGAGCTCTCATCTGATTCCCTTCACACACACCCCCTTTGATGCTTCATCTCCCATTGGCCTTGACATATGTCTTTATACTTTTTACTTCATTGTTAACATACATGTGAAGAGATTAGATGGAGAGCCTGGGCTTCTGGATTCTATTCCTGGGTTTCCTGCATTCTCTACCTAAAGCATTTTCTGCATTCTCCAACTGTGACCTTGAAAAGGAGTGCTTTGTTCTTTGCTTTTCCTGACCAGGACTTGGTAAATATTTGTGTGATCTAATTGATTATATCTGAGATGGTAATGAAATTGCATAGGACCAAATCTTTGCAGACAGCCTCCTTAGCTAGGGATTAGAAGTTACTCTTGCTAGCTCTAAACTTAAATGCAAATATGAAGCAAACAATGGAATGATATGGAATGATATGGTAGCAGCTAAGATAATAAGAATTACTCTGTAAACTTCCACTTAGTCAAGATTAGATATATGGAAGAATTATAAAGAAAAAAAAACTTATGTAAAATTTGTATAGACTATGTAGAATTTTACACATATATTATTTTAATGCTTTGATTGTTTTGCTAAAAAAGACATTTTTAAAAATAGAGTCATGTTTCTAAGCCTCTCACCTGCCTGGATAGTTATTTCATTGAGGCTGAAGACTGGCAAGAATAATAATAGTACATGGTCCCAGGGAAAGGCAGATGTGGCAAGCATCAGGGCTTTGTAGATTATTAGTCACTTAGTACAATATTCCATGCAAACCTCTAAGCCAGTCTCCATTACACATTTCTAAGCAACACTCCACAGCTACATATCAAGAATGACATCCCTGGGGATAGGCATGTCTTACAGGTTATATATTATGTCAAAATGTCTGTAGCCCACCTAACAGTTGCTGCAGGGATTGCCAGCTACATCCTTCTATGAGAACAAATTACAAACACTCTAGAGACTTAATATTTTTTTCTGTCATGCTTACTGGAGGGAAAGCAACATCTTGCTCAATACAAATGGTGCAAAATCTCTCTCTTTTGAAGTCATCTTGAAAGTACAGAAGTTAAGTTTGAGTATGGCAGACCTAATTATTTCCTTTCGCACTATGATTGTTGAAGTATCTCATTTTTGGAATAGATACATCTCTGAACAGTTGTCTCAAAAGTGAGTTTTGTCAATTCTCTATATGAGGTATTGTTTTTCCCATTATGTATCATTTAAATTAAGTTTAATTCAGCCAACATTTTCTGAGGGCCTATTATATGTCCATCACTGTGCTGAATGTATGGGCTTTGGAGATGAATGAGATGCAGCTGTTGCCTTCAAGAAGCTAGAAATCTAGCTGGAGAATTAGACTTCTCAGAAAATAACTCTGGTAGAATGTGATGCATGCTATAATGGTTGTATGAAAATTTATAAAAGCAGAAAAGAAAAGGTAGTTAATTCCACTCATGGGAGTCACAGAAATGAAACTGGAGCTGAGTTCTGAAACTTTGAAAGATGTTGTACCATTTTTTAAAGAAGGAAGAGTAGGAAGAAAGTAGTTGAGGTGAAAGAATTTAGACTTCAAGGCACAAAATGTACGAGGACAAATTTCAAGGCATGTTCATAGAATGGCAAAAGAAAAAGAAAAGAAAAGGGAAAAATAAGAAAATGGCACAACCTCACTATATGGTGGCAGATTAGCAGGACAGTGGAAAAGTAGTGAATATCTGTATTCTGAACATTCTTGTTTGTGTCCCATCTACTGGTATTCCATGAATCTTTTACAACAAGGGCTTAGTGTGTTTCTACAGACATGACTCTGGTAGCCTATGGAGAAGGCAACAAATGAAAGATGAGATTGAAACTAGAAAAACGAATTGGTAGAGATGGTGTGAATCTAAACTAGAGGAATGTCAGTGGCTGAAGACGGGGGAAAGAAAGGCAAGAGGCATTTGAGAAGCAAGATGGAGAGGACTCAGTGATTGACTGCATTGGTGAATAAATGATAGGCAGGCATGGAGTGATCTTTCCAAGATTTTTTGACTTGGATGTCTGAGTGAGCAGAGATGTTTTTGACAGAAATTTAAAATATTGGAGGAAGGAATATTTAGAGAGAACAGACATTTAATTTAGTTGTGGATATTTGCTGTGTGAGATGTTTGTGAAATATCTAAGTAAGCAGTCCAGTCAGAAGATAGTTAATGAGAAAGGTCAGGATCAGAGGCACAGATTTGGAGATCATGAGCATAGAGGTGGGGCCTGCAACTCTGGTATAAAATGGAATACCAAGGATGACCTTCTCATAAGGTAAAAAAGGAAAAAGAATAAAGGATAAGGACTCCAGTATACTCCACAAGGGGCAAGTAGAGGGAGAAGATTAAAGAATATTGAAGAAAATAGAAAAAACTGTGATCACTGAAGCCAGTTAAGGAAGTTATATTTCAGAATTACAATGCAAGTGCAGTGATGTTTATTATTTTAGGTTAAGTCTAGACAACTTATATTAGGCAGTATATATTCAGTGGAGGAAAATGACTCACAGCAGATAGGTTCTATTCCTCAATCTACCATTTGTTCTCTGTAGGATCTTGGAAAATGGCAAAACCTTTCTGAGCCCCAGTTTATTTATATGTAGAAAAGGATTTTCTATGGAGATGAATTGGAAAAAAAATTCACATAATGCACCAGGAAAATCTGACATACAGAACAGGCAGTTGACAAATAGTAACTCCTCCTGTCTCAGGCAAACAGTAGATACGTGGTTAGAAGGAGGTGAGTCTGAGTACCAGTTAGAGATATTCTGCAGCAAGAATCCTAATGAGGGAGAGCTAAGCCCTTGGGCTTCAGAAAAAGGTGGAGCTAAACTAGCTGCTTGTTGCATCTAAGCTCATAGCTGCAGAGGATATGTCTCAGTATGTTTCATACTGCTACTTTAACAGATACCCCTTGCTGGATTATTTATAAAGAACTGAAATTTTATTTCTCACACTTCTGGAGGCTATGATGTTTTGGAGGCTAGGAAGATCATGGAAATGATAGATTTGGTGTCAATAAGGATCTGGTCAATGCTCCCAAGATGGTACCTTAAGTACTGCATCCTCAGGCAGGGGTGGATGGAATGTAGTAGGTCTTGTGACAGACAGCAAACTTCCTCCCAGAAGGCCTTTGTACAGCAGCCATAATCAATTAAGTCTGCCTTCATGATCCAAATGCATCTCATTAGGTTTTCCCTCCAACAGGGTTATATTGGGGATTAAGTTCCCAACATATGACTCTTTGTCCAGGACACATTCAGAGATCAGCAGTTACCCTCTGATGTAAGGCTTTGTCTCAAGAGCCTGGAATATTCATTAACTATATGAGCCATAGTGCATGTCTACATCAGAAAATATTGGAATGTGACAAGTTAGCAGGTATGATTGAAGCCCTTACTCAGGGTTTGTAGTGGGTTAATTACCAGGGACACGGTAAAGTTAAGGCCAAGTTCTGCTCTTGAAGAACTTGGAAACAGAAACTAGTTGGAGAAAAGAGATTCATGAAGACAAATTAGGAAGTTAGACCAGGCTTCATATTTAGGTATTATAAGGAATTAAGAGCACAGAGGAAGTGGGTGGGAGAGGAGAGGGAAACTAAGCATTGCCTTAGACTATAGGAGTTAGTTCCAAAAATTAACAGGGAAATATAGGTATATCTCAAACTCAGAGTCACTAAGATGAAAGACCAAATAAGACAGTATAAATTTCACGTTCCATTTTTATGATCATAAATTCCCAGTGAAGCAGAAAATTAAGCCATTGGAAGAAACCAAAATGGCAAATTTCCCATTCAAAGTCACTACCTCCCATTTATCTAGCATCATCTTCCTTTGCCCTGATACTAAGGTCAAGATGTATCATGCTCTCCCTTTCTATAAAGATTTATGGGCAATGACTCCCTCAGAGCCTAAGTGAGTGCAACTGAGGGGAAGACTAGAATCTCACCACGATGTACTTCATGGCTATTGGGAACAGGCAGAGCATTCTGATCAAATGGGAAGAAGTTCCCATATATGCCATTGAGTTTTCAGGTCCTCTGAAAGAATGCCAGCCAAGCTAAATTGAGTGCTCCCTATGGCAAGTCATCTATAGGGTCCTGAGGAAACCAGGGGGTAATTTTTTATCCCCATCCTATGGTATAAATACCCAAGGAGGAAATACTGGGATTTATGAGCCTTATCAGAATTAGAAAATTTCAGTGATAAAAAATGAGATTATGGATCAGCACTGGTTTCAATCCTTTGCACTTTATAACATGCAAATTTTGATTTAGAAAAAATATGTTCCTTGTTTAAGGGCCAGTTGCTTATGCCTTTCCCTACATAAAACTTCCTCACAGATTTGTGTAAGGCTTCTATGATACAAAAAAATGTAAAAGTGCCTAGCACAGAGCTTGGCATGTGGTCAGTGCTTAGTAAAATATTTATGGACTTTGAGTCTTCAATACCTCTTTCAAGATCTTGCTGTCTGGCTCATGTGTCCATCTAAATGCCAATGAATCCCAGATTTCCATCCCTAAACCTAGACTTTTTTCTGAAGTTCAGATTCATGTATTTCACTGTCTACTTAATATCTCTACTGAGTTTTCTTCATAAATACCTCAAAGTTAAAATATCAAAATCTGAACTCCTAATCTTCCTCTCAATTTCTCATTCTTTCTCCATATCTTAGTTGATGGCAAAGCCATCCTTCCAGTTGTGTAACCCAAAATCTCAGAATAACCAGTTTCCTTTCTTCCTCTCACACCCTACCTATGAGTGAGACCATCATATCTTATGACTCTCCCTTAAAAGCATATCTGGAGCCACTTATGACACTTGTCTGTACTACTACCAGGTATTTCTAACAGAGTTTCCTGCTTTAACTACTGACTCCTTATAGTTATGCTCAACAGAGCAGCCTGAGTGACCCTATGACACTTGGGAGAATATAAATTACTCATTTAAGGTCTTAATGCAAGTTCATAAATGTGTGCTCTGCTTTCTGTCTTTTTTTAAGTGAAAATCATCAAGAATGAGTTTAAAAAGTTATAGATGGAAAACCAAAGTAGGATAGTAGTATGGGAGAGAAGATTGGAGGAAAGAGCAATAATTACAATTGGAGGTCCTAGAAAATTAAAGATTAGAAAGGCTAAGAAAAGATCACTGAATTTGGCTACTATGGAGTTGCCAGTGATATTAAAAAATACAGTATCAAAGGAAAAGTGAAAAGATGTCATTTTATGAAGGTTTACATGATGTGTGACCAGAAATGAGAATAGAACTATTGGTAAGTTGTTTGAGTAATGCTTAGTGGTAAAAGGAATGGCAGAGGACAGTTCAAACATACATTGGATGAGCCAGGTCACCAATCTTCATTAAAAAAAAAAATATATATATATATATATATATTTGAGCATTTTGAGGAAATTCTGTGCTTTGCTTTCTATCCCAAATTCCAAACCATCATTTTATCCTATTTTAGTCTACCCTCTTTTCATGTTTTTTTTTTTTTTTCCTCCATAGGGGTGTGCGCATGGAATTCATTTTGTCCCCAGAGGCAGCCTACACCCATCTTCTGCAGCCTAAGTATTAGGTCCAGTCTCCGTGCCGCACTCGCACTCTGCTTGACCCTTCAACACTGAAACTAGCCCCAGACAGTACTAATGGAAAAGGATAATTTCTATTTTATCTTTTGAGATAAACTACAACTAGCTGGTAGAAGGAAGCATATAGTTAAAGTGAAGAAACTAAGGATGAAGAAAGGGGTCAGGGACGGGGAAGCTCCTGATAGAGAAAGATGACAGAGTGAGTGGGGGTGGGATGGGGCTGGAACCTTGGTGGAAGCTGAATGTGTTTTCCAGGCAAGAAATTCAGTGCATGTTAGCAATTATGAGCTTAAACTACAACAGGGAATATAGCTCATGAAAACACATTGGCTAAAACTCTAGGTTTCCCGCCACCACACCACTTTCTGGGGACCCACTGCTTGCACCTCTCTTCTCACTCTCCCTCCTCCTTCTGAACACCTGACTGGAGCAGGCCTGGCTGGCCTGGGCTCAGCTTGTCCTTCTAATTGGAAGCAGGAGGTTACCAAGACCCAGGTCCAGGGACACAGATGCTTTTCTCAGCTGCTGTTTGTCGTGCCATTAGTGGCAGCTTCAAGCAGAGGCGAAGGCATTCTAAAAGATCATTGTTCTTCTAGAAATATTTGAAACCTGGGCAGAAGTGGGATTATGATATCTTTTTTCCCTACCCCCCAAACCAAAGAGTTCTTTTCACATAAAGTGAGCTTCAGCAAAAGGATACTAAACAAAGAATAGCTCCCTGTGGCTTCTACTCCCAGACCACTGTATTGCCAAGACATTACCTAAAATCTCCTGTGATTAGAAAGTAACTTTCAAGTTGAAAATCACTTTTATTTTTCTCTTATTGCATTGATTGTTGCCACTAAGATAATTTTTGTTCTGGACATACTCTTCCAAAAGACACTCAAGCTGCCTTCTCCTCTCTTCTCAATGAGCACTTTCAGCAAATAATATAATTAAAATGCACAAATTAGCTTTATCAGAAATCATCGCATCTCGAGATTCAGGTTCAAAGGTGCCATGCTTTGAGAATTAGAAATTGTTTTCCTTCCTGTTGTACATTTCTCAATCATGTTTTTGGTTTATGTTAAGATATAAGCCTCAGGCAGGCATGGAGGCACACGCTTGGAAACTTAGTCTTCAGTACTTTGGAGACTAAGACAGGAGGATATTGGGTTCTAGGACAGTCTCAGCGGTGTAACAAGATTTTCAGCAACCTAGTAAGATAAGACTCTCTTTCAAAACAACAACAACAAAATTTTTTTTTAAAAGCTTAGGGTGTAGCTCAGAGGTAGAATGCCCCTGGCTTCATCCCCAGTAAAACACACACACACACACAGACACACACACACACATACACACACAAACACACACTGTATATTCCTCACCATGTGGTAGAAAATATGAATGAAGTTGGCTTTTTTTTTTCTCTTGGGTGTCCATGATATTTTATACATTATAAATTTCAAGTAATTAAATTGAATGTTTGTTTCACCTACAGGAATGAGTATTTCTCCTGGAAGGGATCTTCAAGTCTCTAGCTTTCTCACGGATACAGTCTAGTGACCCTAGGTTTGAAAATACTTACTTTTTTCCCTGCACTGCTATGCATAAAGAGGCATGGACTCCTTCCTGTCATTGACAAAGGTGCCCCATATGACTAAGTTTTTCATTAGCTACTTGCTATTGGGTCTTTTGTTGCTGTCTTTTGAGAAGGAGTACCATTGCTGTGAAACCTCAGTGCAAAATCAAATCAATATAAACTCTCTGCATTTGCTAAATTTATAGTTCCAGTTGTGTGTTTGTGATAATAAAGACATTCAGCTCTTGGAAGTACTTTAGACTCTTGATTCTGTTCTAATAGTTGTGAGGTGGGTGATTACTGGCAGAGACTCATTTTTCATCTTCTCTATGAAAATATAATAGGGGAAGGACAATTTTATGGAGATAAGCTATAGAATAAATGCAGGAAATATCAAGGGCAATTAAGGCAGCAGGATGTGTACAAGGCATGGCAAGATGAAGAGTGGGAAATTGATGGAGAAAGAGCCACAGAACTTTCAGCTGAGCCTCTGCACTTTAGATGTAATGCTTCTGGGTGGTCAAGAAACTTCTTCCAAAGATGCCCCAATGTCATAAACATTTTTTTTTGTGTGTGTGTGGTACTGGGGATTGAACTCAGGGGCATTCTACCTCTGAGCTATACCCCCAGCCCTATTTTTTTATTTTGAAACTGGGTCTCACTAAGTTGCAGAGTGCCTTACTAGGTAGCTGCGGCTGGCCGAGAACCTGGATACTCCAGTCTCAGCCTCCCAAATGCTGGGATTACAAGCGTGTACCACCATGCCTGGCTTGTCATAAACATTTAGAAAACAGAAAAAAAAAAGTTTGCAGAAGGTATTTCTCATATCTCGTTAGTTCAGAGTACTAGTTTAAAGTTTGTGACCAGAATAGTAAAAGAAAATAAGTTTAGAAAAGTAATGCTGTAAACAAGATTATCAGGGGAATTTTTTAAAGTTATTCAAGAAAACAGTGTATTAGGATTTCAGCATATTCATAATATGGAAATTTAATTCCTGGTTATAAATGAGGCTTCCTCATACAATAAACCAAATTCAGCAGGATCTCCAATTTGAAAACACTTTGGTAGTGATTAGTTGACTTATGAGTTCTTATAGACCAAAATTGCCTTTCATTTTAAGCCATGTCTAATTTAGACATTAACTGATTTTGATGGGCTTGCCCTCCTGAGGTTGAATTCATGATTCTTAACTGTTTTTTTTAATTATCATTAACAACTTAATTATCAATTAATATTTATCATTTCTGCTAATATCCGTGTCATTGCTAATTTGTTTTTCAAAGAGAAATTGATATGGCTTATCACATCTCAATCTTAGTATTTACAAGTTTTAATTAAAGGCTTTTAATTTCTGTTGAATGTTGAACCTAAATTTTTTAAAATGTAGTTTTGATTAGAAGAAGTTACATTTGCAGCTTCCCCCTAACTGTCTTGCTTTAAAATATACATTATCTTTAAAAATCATTTATGTTCCTATCTTATATTCAGTTACACAGCATCCCACCTACTAAGACCCCATATCATATAAAAACAGAAAGACAAATTGAGATAGATATCTATATGGATATATTCTAGGGCTCATTTTGCCAGATAGATACATTTAAAATGTTGTTATTATTGTTATTATTATTATTATTATTATTTTTTTTTTTTGGTACTGGGGATTGAACCCTGGGGCATTCTACCACCAAGTTACACCCCCCAGCCCTTTCTGTTTTTGTTGTTGTTGTTGTTTTGAAACAATGTCTCACTAGGTTGCTGATAATCTTGCTACTTGCTGAGGCTGGCCTCCAACCTATGATAGTCCTACTCAGTCCCCCCAGTACTGGAATTAGAGGTATGTACCACCACACCCAGCTTAATGCGTAATTTTAAATAAATTAGTCTATTTTGTTCCCACTGGGAATCAGAAAATAAGAAATGGAATACAGTTTTTCGATGCCCTCTTTTTCATGTGCCTGGAGACTTAAAAAAAATAGTCTGTACATCTAATAAATGTTGTAAAGCAAAAATAGAAATGTATTCCAATTGTCTCTTAACATGAAATCTTGATTATTTTGACCTCTTTCATCAGAAATGAGGTTATATCCCCTCAAATGTGCATCTATTAAAATATATTCACTGAGAAAATCATAATTATCAGATGTAATTAATATTTCTTCATCAATTTTGAAGAATTAAGATAGGATTGAGAATAATTGAGATATTGATTTAAAAATACCTAAATACAATTCGTGTAGGTACATATGCATATGCTTATGATTTACAATCATCTCTTTTATGCTTATAACCTGTTATATATCAAACTTGGTTTTGAACTAATTCCAGCCTTGGTTTGGTATTTGTTTTTAATCCCAGGCATCATAAATTATTCTTTTACATGACCACATTTATTGAGTGCTCTTTACTTAGGGGAAAAGGCTGGGTTGGGCAGTTCAAAGACCAAAGTCTTTATTTAGAACTAGAGCAAAGACTAGAGAAAATGTAGCGACACTGCGTGCTTCTCTTGCATCTATGATTCTTTGTTTAAGATCTCTGAGAGCAGGTTTAACAAAATCCAAATTAAATTTATTAAGTAAGGATGTTTGAAGAGAGATTTTCCATTTGTTCCTGGTTGCTAGCTTCCAAAGTTTAAATCCTAATCAGGATGCAGGATATTTATAAAAGATGGTTTTCTACAGATTTCCCACTCTCCTTTGTGCTACCTCAGGAGTGCTATTCCAATGAAATAGCTTGGAAAAGTTGTTTCCAACCAGATTTCCTCCACATGCTAGCTATAGGGTTCTTTTGTTTTTCTTTTGTGTTTTGTTTGTTTGTGGTAGTAGAAATTGAATCCAGGGGCATTCTACCTCTGATTTACAACCCAGTTATTTTAATTTTTTTTTTTTTTTTTTTTTTGTAATTTTGAAAGAGGGTCTTGTTAAGTTGCTGAGGATCTTGCTAAATTGTTGAAGCTGGCCTGAAACCTGGGTCCTCCTATCTCAGCCTCCCAAGTACTGAGATTAAAAGCATGTGCCACCACATTTGACTGCTAAACAATTTTTAAACAAGCTTCTGTACACTCCCCCTGTGATCAAGGAGGATCAAGTAAGAAATAAGCTAATAGTCAAGAATCACTAAATTCCTTTATAATCACTACGTGCATACCCCATATCTATGAGCAATTGAAGATTTGGAATACCTACCTTTCTATGGCAATGTATTCATTTGTTGATTGATAATTGATTAGTTTTGCATGAAGTTTTAATCTCAATTAGTGAATACTTTCAGGAATCCTCTGAAGGTCTTAGAACATATCCCTTGTGAAATAGGGGGAACTATTTACTGTAAATATAACTAATAGATGTGAGCTTACAGTTCAATTTTGTAAATTGCAAACATTGAGGTCAATCTTTTGTCTCTTCCATTCAATTATCTTGCCTTTATGCAAGTTTCTGACAGATTCTAAGTTTTCTTCTATGCAATCCAATCTTCATCCTCTCTGGTCAACTGTGTTATCACTATCTGAAACAAAAGCAAAAATAAGAAAGTCAAGGGAGAAAAATGATTATCTACAAGATTATTTTATTTCTTCCATGTTTATTATCTAAGCCAACCTCAGAAAGGTTTATAATGTTCAACCTACTTTAATTCTTATTCTGCAATTACAGACTTTGTTCTGAGTTCTAAACTGCTTCTCTGGAACTCCATGTTAAGACTCAGGCAGAAACCTGTATTTCCAGCTTCTCTTGATTTACAAAACCACTGTATGATATGAAAAGTTACTGAAGAAATATAATAGCTACTAAGGTGCTACTTCATTCACATCTCCCTCGTGGATATTTTAACATAACTGTATATCACCAATGTTTTAAGAAGTGACTTTAAACAAAGCTTTAGGTACCTTAGTACATAATCTGAGACTATTATAACGCAGGGAACTTTTTTCAGCAAGCTCAAATTCCAGCATGTAGACAGCTGGTCTCTGCCTATGGCTAAAGCCAACCCAGTTTATTAAAATTTTAATTCTTATTTCATTCATCATCATTAACTCCAGAAATTGGCCAACATATTTAAATGAAGTAAATTTTAAAGATTTAGGATGCAACTGGCAGTTCTTGAAGACACCAAGAATAATATCTGCATTTGAAGAAAATTTGTGTCAACCCAATTTACAGGGAATAAAAATGTCATAAATCAGAATCATTTTATAAAAAGTATTTTGTATCATATGCAACCCAAAGACTTGCAGTTGCTAAATGGAGAAAATGAATTAAGATTTATCATCAATAAATGAAAGCATTATCTCAATCACTTAAATGAGTCCTTCACAGAAATTGAGATTTCAATGAGACCCCATCTTTAAAAATAGAAAATAGACTTCTTAAGTATTCCCCTTTGAAGTGTATTTTGGGTGGGCTGATTGCTGGACTAATGCTTGTGTGTGAAGAATAGCATGTGATTCACATGTTTATTTCTCTGAAATTCCATTCTGACTTTCTCTCTTATGCTCTGGTTAATGGGTACTTAAAATAAAGTGGTACCCATTTTGCTTTATTACTTTAATTTCTTTAAAAGGGAGTTGCATTCCTCCTCTAGTTCCAGTTCAAAGACATAGCATAGAGTCTTAATAAACTCCAAATGTATCTGATTAGCTGATAAATTTAATGATCTCATCAACTTAAAAAACAGCAAGTAAAAGTAAGTGATCTTGAGAATAATTAACAAGGCAGTGGTGGAAGAGGAAAGAATTACACAGAACAAATAGTAGTACTCTTGTTTCTGTCAAAATTTCCATTGATAAAAGGTAATCTTTGTTTCACGATTGTTATTTGTAACTTTAAATGTACTCTACATATGTAGCATTTTATCTTAGCAGCTGAAAATACTTTACAAATTTAGTATTATTCTAACTGTCTTCTTATATCTCTGTAAACCAGAAAGCAAAGGTTTACAATTAGATGGGCAGAGACTGGTGTATAGCAGTTTAGTGATGGCTAAGGAATAGTTAATATGGAACCAATCTTGCTTTCTTAAATGAGATCAGTAGTGAACATAAAGAGACTATTTTATCTATCTTACTATAAATGCCTATGGTTTTATTCTAAACTTAATTAGAAAAAAGATATATATTTCCTTTATCTAATGCATTACTATTTATAGTATATTTGTACTGTAATGCTTCAGTGGTGTACTAGAGATGGGTTGGGAGTTTCTGCATCTAAGGTTAGGAGTATTTTTATAACTGGATTTTTTTAGAATTGTCAAGTATATGGTTATAATAAAAAGTAGACCAACTTTTAGTTCATTTCCTATTGCTTTAAATTTTCTAACAAATAACCCCCTCATCATGGGGCAAAGTGTTACCCACTATGCTGTCATTCCTTCTATTGGTGAGGTTGACATTTCTTACAGCACCACAGAAGCCCAGGAGAAAGGTTATATTATTTGACTGATGATAATACTGAGGTAGAAAATGTTTATTTTCTCAACAAGTTATAAACCATAAGTGGTAAAAGCAAGCAATTTGATTGATTTCAGACCCCTCTGTGAAGTGCTACACTTTACTGTCCACATAAACGTGTAGAGAACTTACCAGGTTGTGGACAGTTGTAACAGGTTCAACTAGTGTTTTATTTTCCATTTCCTTCTGAATTTTATGACTTTAGAATCGACTCATACACTCATACGCCAAAGGTAAATTAGAAATTGTAGTGAATTAATATCAGATTATACATTTCGTTTAGCTGACTTACTTGTTCGTATGTCGCTTTTTTTTTTTTTCCCTCACAAACGATGAGATCGTTAATAACCTTTCCATGGAACTGTTTTCTATCACCAAATCATTAGTGTAGTAAATTGGGTAGGATCTACACTACATCAGAGTCAGATGATCAAGCTCTTTTACCAGATGAAGTCAGATTGTCCTAAAGTTTGAAATTAGCCCACCAAACACTTCAATGATACCAATAAGTAGGTATTTTATTGGGCAGATCATTGCCATTAACATGTAACGGTTGTCAACCTGTCTTCTGAATCAGGCTTTAGGGCACATATAGGGGGAAATGGTTTGTGTGAGCTTCTGGTGTATAGTAATTACTCAGGTGTACTCAGCTATAATCTGAGTCTTTTCATTACTTGTACAGCCATTACTGCAGTGAGAGGGTCTATTGCTGGGAGCTCTTGTGACAGGCTCATTCTAGTGAGGCATAAATCTGGTACCGGAGCAATTGTCCTTGATTCATCTATAGCAGAAAAATGGCAAGAATTTTAGAATTTCCATTTTCTATTATATAGTTGTTTTTTGTCAATTTGTATCTATGCTACCAAGTACCAGTTACCATAATTTCAGCTGCTACTTTTATGATCCTATTATCATCATCAACATCATTAATATCCTTTCCATATGCTTTATAATTCTTAGTTTTCTCTCTTTAGCTTTCTTAAGATGCCTTGAAAATCTAAAATTAAAAGGTATGATAAGTTCCAGGCCTAATTGGCTATTTATATACTTAGATGGTAAGAAAGGTGGGAGTTGGCATTTAAATAAATATTAATTCATGCATTTACCATTTATAAAGCCTTTCCTGTGAAGCTATACTGTATTAAGTATTACAAGTACAGAGCCAAAGACAGAATCTTTTCACAGAAATCGCAGAGAAACAGATAGAGACCAGTAAATAGAAAGAAGACATTGCTTGGTAAGTGTTATGATAGAGGCATGCAGCTTAAATTTTCCTAGATACAGTTAGGTGTGGTGGCGCATGCTTGTAAACCCAGTACTTGAGAGGCTAAGAGAGAGGATCACTACTTAAACAGGCCCTCTGAAACTTAGTGAGACCCTGTTTCAAGATAAAGAATTAAAAATAGGATTGGGGATGTAGGGAGGTAAAATGCCCCTGGGTTCAATCCCCAGTAGCCCCTCCCCCACCCCCCACACAAAAACACCTGGATACAAACTATGGATTTAAAATAATGTCCTGGATTATCTTCTTATGTTTCCACCATGGGAGTAGGAAACAAAATTTGATTCACTTTTGTCCATTTGTCATGTTAACATGGTTTTTCTTACTGCAAAAGTCCAAGTACAAGGACTTTGTAGGCTTACCCATAACCAAGTATAAAACCTAGGTGACAAGAAAAATCTCTCAGAGTTCCTAATGCCTCACTCAGGAGAGCTGAACCCTGGGAGAGAGGAGCATAAAAGCATTTGGGAATCATAACAAGAACACTAGCAGGAGGGAGGAGATAGTTTGCATTAAATGGTCTACCAATGCCACAGAATATGGAAGAACAAACACCATCCAGTATCACTAGATTCTACAGCCACATTTCCTTCCTTGTCTGCAGAAAGAGGGAATAGAACTATGGCTTCATAAACTTATGATTTGCCATAAATGGCGGTGCATGCTTGTAATCTCAGTACCTGGAAGACTGGGACAGGAGAATCACAGGTTCGCAGCCAGCCTCAGCAGCTTGTGTGGCCCTCTGGAACTTAGTTAGACCCTATTTCAAATAAAGAACAAAATAGGGCTGGGGTATAGATTGGAGGTAAAATGCCCCTGGGTTCCATCCCCAGTACTACAAAAATAATAAATAAATAAATAAATAAATAAATAAATAAATAAATAAACCTATGATTTTAAACCCCAGAGCTTTCCCTTGCGTTTGTCTAATAGTAGAATGAGTATTTGTTTTCCTAAATGATATTTGTTTCTTTGCTGTGGATAGTAAGTGAAATCATCTTTACCTGTTGGGTAGACACAATGCAATGTTGAAGCCAGAGGCCTGAGACTGTTAGGAGGGCTGCCATCACAGCTACCCTAAGCATTTTTACTGCTGACAGTGTTATTTTTTCTTTCAAATTTTATTCCATCAGCACAACTTGTCCTGGGATTGTTAATAGTGAAGAATACTGGTGTAGCACATTTTTACTCTAATTTCTATACTTTGGCACAGAAATAAGCCACCTATGGACATATCGTCTTAATCATTTGAATTATTGCTAATTTTAAATATTAATTTTTTTATTATCATGGATGTCCTAAAGTTCCGTTTGTAATTATCTGTTTATTTTTAAGATATCTGTTCCCAGTTTTTATCTTTTCCAGATTTCATGGGCACCTTTTCTTTCCATTTCTTTATCATTGCTTTAATGAAAGAGATAAGAAAAATGAAATTTCAACCTGGTCCTTGATGCCAAATATAATCAGTTTCTAAATTGATGCAGATGTTCTAACAACGGCCCACTGTCCATTTCCACCTGGGTTATAAGCATAGATCAGATTTTATGCCTTGAACCTGTTTTGTTATCTTACTTTAACTTAAAATTCTTGACATTTCATAATATGAAGTATTATTTTTTGTCACCATAGTTCCATTTCACAGTATTGGGATTCCAACCAACTAGCAGAAAAGAGATATATCACCATGAAAGTAGACCATAAATAAGTTTGTCTTCATGGTGGACTATTATAAAAAGCAATTTTGTGGATAGATGGCCAATATTGCTGTAGTCATATTTTCATCATTGGAAATATTTTTTCTTTTCTTAATCTTAAGTGTACTAATATCAGTCTCGTATAATATCTCTTTCCTAGTATTAAGCATCAATTTCCTCAAATGAGAATTTTTAATTGGATGTTACATGATCATTGTTTTGTTTTAGGTGATAGATATCATGTGGAAGATTTGTGTATTATACATCAGATGGTTGATGCTGCATTGACCATATGACTATTACAGAGATGTAGTCTTTCATAGGTGACCAGTAGATAATGTCTTGAGAACAAACCAGGCATATCAGAGTAAGAAACCACACACTGACTCCAGAGATAGAGGTCATTTCAGAACACAATATGAATGCATCACAAAGTGAGATTAATTTCCTTCTCTTTCTTTTCAGACACTGGTGAATATTGATTTCTTCCCTTCCCCCAGCCCCCACAGCTCTTATCTATAGCCTCTGGTTTTCCCCATAACTTCCAAGAGCCCCCAATATTTAAGGGAGATTAAGATACATTGGTATCTACATGTGTGGAGGAAAGTGCCTACATGCATTATATAGAAATATGTAATTTTAATATTCATAGCAGCACACACAGAGACGTATACATTATTCCTTTCTACAGTCTCTGCTAAACATTCCAACTTACTTCCAAACCTGCTTGATGTAGATCAATGTGACTTATGTGGCAAGAATCTCCCCAGGTCATTGGGAAATGTTTGTTTAAAATATTTCCTCCTAGAAGAGCTGAGGTACTATTCTTTTTGCCCATTACATCTGATATCTTTCTTTCAGCTTATCTCAGTATTACCCATTGGGTGATTTTAGGCACATGGATGAGTGCTGGAAAATAATTGTAATTTTACCATCTTCTCCTAACAGAGTACACCCTCAGGCCAAGTGGTAAAATACCACCTCCGCCAGCCCCAACATCCATCACTGTAATGAGCTACAAAATCAATCTGTAATTGACAAAAGCATTTTTAATCAAAGTATGAGGCATTTAGAGTCTCCAGATAGTGCCTTTTTGTCTTACGTCAGTATTTACTTTACAGCAGGATGGGAGATATTTGATTTTGTTCAAAAGCATGAATTATTTCTACAAAGGAACAAAGATATATTTTCAGAAACTTTCCTTATACCCTCTCCTCCTCCCCACTAAAAAAGTAAGATGGCATAATCCCTGAAATCTCTTATAAAACATCAACTCAGGAAGATCATGCTTTGCTATTTTAAGAAGATGGGTTTGTGTTTGCAAATGACTCTGCCAGTGCTTTCTACCAGTTGCCTCTCTACAACAAATTACCCTTGAACTCACACTATCACCATATATCAAGAACTGTAATATATAAGGCTATTCTCCCCCCACATCCCAAATGCTTAGATCTGTTTTTAGGAATTTACAGGTAAATAAGAAATTCTCCTTTAATACCACTGTTCTTTCTTGGTCAAGTTAAATCCCCCAAAGCTTAATGGTATGTGGATATTTCAGATAACTACCAATGCAAAGTTTAATATGTTTTCAAGTAGTGATAATTATAGCCAAGGGCAATATATTTATGGATATATGCAGTGACTTTCTGGGCACCAGTTCTTATGTTTTTGTGGGATGTACTCCACATATTTAGTATCAACTTTTCAGTTTGGGGACCATATTAGTATCATGTCTTGGAAAGCAAAGTTCTTGGATGCCGAGCCATACCCAAAATCTCCTGGGTCTTAGGCCTTGGTATTTATATATGCAAGAGAAATTGCAACATTATGTGGAATAGAGAATAGAGTATTTTCAAGGGAAATTATCCAAAGGTTGCAAGAATAACTGAACCGCAGTCTATCGTCTGAGGTTGTCAAGTGTAAATTTTATGTTTAATTGTGTGTGTGCCTCTGTATTTGTACGTCTGTGTGTTTGATAAGTCTGAGCTGGCTTTGCATACATCAACTAGAAACCTTCCAAATCTTATCTAAATGATTGTAACATTTCTGGAACCCTCAGTTTTAAACTATTTTGAACATTTCTTGACTGTTCACTTGTTCAAAATATGTGATCTCTATATAATTTAATGGGTACTGATGATGTCGTGTTTAAGGAATGCTTACACAATGTCAGGTACTATGCTAAAAACTTCATGTATATCCTCACATAGAACTTTTTGAAGCCATTCTATGAACAAGATCCTACCATTACTCCTACTTGTAAGTGGAAAAATTAAAGATTAATAAAGCGATGTAACTTTTCCAAGGTCACATAACTTATAAGAAGGAGTAATATGATTGAACGCAAGCCATCTAATTCCAAGGCCCAAGCTCTAAATCTCCTATATTGGTGGAAGGCTAGTACATGCATCAACTCATGTTATTCATTGTTTTATACTTCTCCAATCAGCCCATTCTCAATTGCAGATTTTCTTAACTTTTGTCCAAGGTATCGTTACCTGGTTTACTTAACCTTGTTTATTAGTATATACACAAATAAACCATTTTGTAACCTCGATTTTAGTTGGATTTTTCAATCTAGCAGAATATGTATTAAGTAGTAAAATTGGAACTATATTGCCAGAGCAAGCATATTAATGATCCTGCTTTGGGTTTCTTGATGTTTTTGATAAGAAGATAATTCATGTTAAAGAAAAATCACATTAGATCTATAAAACTTAACTTTTCCTTGAAAGAACAGCAATTAAACTAGATAGATATGAGAGTAGAGATGAAATAAATAATACCCTTACTCTGATGGCCAGCCCTTAACTTGTTTAGGGGAAGTTTGGTGAGTCTTAAATGAAAAAAGTCAAATTTAGTATCACCTTTAGTCTATGAGAGGTGCTTAGTAGCAAGGATAGCAGTTCTTATCTTGAAGTTTATGTTCTATAACACTTTGTTTTCACTTATAAAGGCATTACTTATGAGCAGATGACTCTTATTTTCCAAACTCTGTTATTTTAACTAGGATTGTGAATAGAATATGGACAATTCACAGATAATTATTCACAAAATTAAAAATTCTTAGTTTTACAACATCCACCACAGTAACAAGTATCACTTTCTTATGTGGTGAAATCCTACTAGGACATTGTGATTAAGAGCAAAAGTATGTATCTACAGTATTTGTTGTACATTTAGAAATATATTGTGTGACCTAAATACACATAACTAGCTAATTAGTATTTTAAGACTGCATTTTTAAGAAAAATGTTGAAATTAGGATTGTTTTTCCTCCTTATGTACTTATAGTTGGAAAACTTTCCATATTTTTAGTTGATGATACAAAAACATAGTTTTTTTTAACCTTTTAAAATTATTTTAAGTATCAATAATCCTTTTTATACCTGAAAATAAGCCTTGTTTTTCTTTTTAAAAATATATAATCTAGTAGCATATTATTATTTTCTAATCCTGGTTATACAATAATAAAATATGTTTGAACTACTAATTCTCTTTTATTTTATAAAAGCCCCATAATATATAAATTAATTTTAAAAATACCATCAAAATAATATTCTTGCCAGCTAGCACCTTGTTCTTCCTTATAACATCCAATTCCATAGCTGCTTGGTCAATTTTGAAACAATTATAAATACATAACAATATAAATGTATATGAAAGTAAATATAATTATCAATGGTAGTGAATACAATTCCTATAATCTGTGTGATGATCTAGGTCCAAACTATTCCTCAGCCTCTCCTAACAGGCATGTCTAACTATTACACAAGTGGATATTAAAGATGAGGCAGAAAGATTAAAGAAAGGCATTAAAAGGCCTAGAAAGTATCAAAGGAAAAAAATCTATATTTTCATTCAGTAGAGATAAATAGTATAGTCCCTATCTAACATCCTTATTAGAATTGACAGGAGTTAGAATTCATAGCCACCTATTGACCTGAACTAGAGTCTCCTTGCTGACATTCAGATCAGAATAACAATAAGGATAAAGAGCAAGGCCTCTATTGTCAGTTCCAATGGAGCCTGTAGTAACCAGGAGATACATTACCTTTCTTTTTTAATAGTCATCAGAATTGATAAGGCACATTATGGTTCCCAGCACCTTACTGCTAATGAGTTGAACACAAAAGCTGTGAGGAATTAATGAGTGTAGCACAGAAAGCCTTCAATTATTCAAGTTGATGGAAGATCTCAAGGCAAAAGGATGTCTGAAAGTTGAAAATCTTGCCAGGCATGTTGGCACAGTCCTGTAATCTCAATACTTTAGATGATGAAACAGGAAGATTTCAGGTTTGAGGATAGCATGAGCATTCTAGTTAGACTCTCAGCAACCTAGAAAGACTATGTTTCAAAATAAAGATAAAAAAGGGCTGGGGTATAGCTCAGAGGTAGAATGTCCTTGACTTCAATCTCCATTATGGAAAAAAACAGTTGAAAAACCTTTGCTTATCTTTTTTTTATATGCTTTTATTGGTACATTATGGTCTCACATCATAATGTATATATTTATGATTTAAAAAAAAATCATTTCTCTCTTCTTTCAAATTCTTCATTCCATTCCTAGAAATAGCTTAAAGTCAAATTGATAAAATTGATTCCCAAGAAATTAGAATATAGATTGGGAATTAAGTTAAGAAGTCCTATCACCTCTTTCTATCCTCACTGCTAACATAGTCGTATACATACACACACATACACACACACACACACACACACACACACACACACACAGAGTCTTATTGAGCCTTGGCTCCAATATTTACATAATGGTTAACATCACTTCCCATGTGAGTTTTAGAGGTATGATGAAACAATAAATAGTACATTAGCAAAGACATTACAAGTATATAAATCAAATTCTTCAGATACATTTAGTACTTTGGAGACTATGGCAACAATAAAACAAAGATATTTCATTATTTTACATATTTTACTATCATGAAATTTTGATGAGTAAGAGTTTCTACAATACAAAAACAATTAACTGAGATGAACTTGTATTTTTAATTCTATGGTGTCCTGTCCAAATCTCTCTAACCTTCCACTTTTAGTTTTTTAGCAAATACACCTTGCAGCATGATACAATAGAAATAAGACTGATTTGGCATTTGTAAAATCTGGCTTTTTGTCCCACTTGAATTGCTAATTAGGTATGGAATCTTTGGCAGGTGTCTGTATTTCTTTACGTCTTCATTTCTCCATTTATATAATTTGGTAGTTGGATTAAATGTAGCTCTAGTAATTTCAATAGAAGGACATTTTTTATTATCTTTTTCCAAGAGCCTTATATGGGGATATTTTATCAAATTATAATAAATAGTTTTCCCATTTTTATTCATCAAGGATTTTTAATTGAATCTATATCAAAATAACAAAAACAGGAGTAAGGACTACCCCGAAATGTAATTTTATGATACTTTGAAAATAAATACTTAATTTCTACTGACTCTTTGAAATATTAGAAATAGATTACTGAGACAGGGTGCCGTAGTGTATACCTATAATCCCAGTAGTTGAGAGGTTGAGACAAGAGAATCACATTTTGAGGCCAGCACAAGTGGCAATTTAGCAATCCCTTGTTTCAAAATAAAGATAGTACTGGAAGTATTGCTCAGTGGTAAAACACCCCTAGGTTCAGTCCCCATTAGGAAAGTAAGAAAAAAAGAAAGGGTGAGGAGAGAAGAGGAAAGAAGAAAGGAAGATTTCACGATCCCTTTACTACCCTAGTAGACTTCTGAAGAGACAAGAGTCAGTGAAGATGAACAAGTGTCTTGGAGCCAAATGCCCTATGACTCTAAGTGTTAAACTTTAGCCATTCACCAGGTATTTTAGCCCTGAGCTAAGTTTTTCTTATCTTTCAAGTTCCCAGAGGTAGCCATTTGGACATTCTGACCTAAATTCAATAAGGTCATAAAATTTTCTACTTCAGGGCTAACTTCCAATGTGCTTTAGAGACAGACTCATTCATCCCACTAGTAATAATAAAACACAGAGGCAAGTGGCTAAATGGAATAATTAAAGGGCCTGGGTAAAAATGTTCTCAAAGCTGGACATGGAGGGGGTTACACATATATGATCCTAGTACTTGATAGGCTGAGACAGAAGAATTGCAGGTTTAAGGGAAGCCTGGGAAAGTTACCAATGCCCTTTCCCATGATATAAAATAGCCTAGCCAAGCATGGTGGCACATACACCTGTAATCCCAGTATTTGGGAGGCTGAGAGAGTAGGATCACAGATTTGAGGACAGCCTCAGCAATGTAGCAAGACTGTCAGCAACCTAGTGAGACCCTATTTTAAAATAAAATAGAATTGGAGGTGTAGCTTGAAACTAGAATATCCCTGGTTTATCTCTAATACCTAAATAAATGGATGAAATGAATACATAAATAAACAAGTAAACATGGACTGGAGATGTAGAGTACCCATGGGTTCAATTACTAGTACCATGAAAAAAAATATTGGAAAACAAAATTTTAGAAGAAAGGGTTTAAGCAAGTGAATTCCTCCTGGCAAGTCAGACTGGAGATCAAAAGCTCAGAGGTTTTGTCTTTTATTGTAATGAGCACTGCCTTAGCTTAGTTTTGGGTTGCCTAAGTTAGAGAGTGGATAATCTCTCTTCAGTTCTAGATCCAAGAAATGCTGTGATCCTGCCCCATCAGACCTCACTGATCTAATCTGCCCTTACTTCTCCTTGTACACTGAATTCGCAGGCCAAACTAAATATCTCCTTGATTGCCAATGTGTGTTCTCACCCTGTTCCCTACAGAGACATAACCACACATACAAATTCAACCAAGACTTCAAAACCCTGCTCAAAAACTGAGCTTCTCTATGGAGCATCCCCCCACACCCGTGCACACACACACTAGGTGTGTACTGTTACACTGGACTCTACTATATTCTGAATTCATAGCACTTTCCTGTAATTTTCCTTCACTTCTCCCAGTTGCAATTTAATTATATTCTCTGTAAGTATGCTACCTTTGCTTTCCCTGTCTTGCCAGGATCCAGGGTCCCTTTGCATGAAGCTGCATCATATTCATCTTCATACTGTTATAGTACCTTGTGCTTCTGAGTCACACAATATTTATTGAATGATTAAATGAACAATCAACCAGAAGGTTAAAGAGTTAACTGATTATAGTTAGAATGATTTTAAAAGAAATCAGTACAGAACTGTGTGTGTATTTTTCTCTGATAATTATTAAAGAAGACCTATCACTCCAACTTCTTGTTAATCCTATTCCCCACTTGGGCAGTTTCGTTAACAAGAATTTTCTAAAGAAGCAATAGAGCAAATGTGAGAGATTAAGAAAAAAATGCACATCAGAATTATAGCACTTGAAAAAAAATGTTGATATCATTTATCTTCCAGCCACTTGCTCTGCTTGCCAATTTGGTATAAGGACAAGCTTTTTCATCCAATACTAACACACTACATAATTTACTTTGTAAATGAAAGGAGGAAAAGGAAGGAGATAGTTCACACTTAAGATGGTTTTTGAAATTCAGTGACAAATTCACAGCTATTGCCCATGAAGATAAAATCAAGCACATGGGCAGCTGAAAGACCATGCTGGGTAGGCTGTTCTGACATGTCTTTCTTCCTAAACCAGTTCCAGTTTTTCTTATTTTATTTTATTGTGATTAGAACAGGTAATTTAAAAATCACACAACCACCATTTTAGAGTCATCCTAAGTAAATAAAGGCTACAAAAATACAGTATCTCATTTAAGAAAGTAATAGTCATAATTTATCGATTTTTTGGATCCTTGAGATGTGTGGGGAAAAGGGACAATAAAAATTGCATTACATTATCAGTCTGTGAATGGCTCCTCTGTAACTTATTAAAGGAATATTATTTTTCACTATGCTTTTGTTAGTCATTTTCCATTGCCTTTGAACTCAAGCAAATTATCAGAAAAACAGTACAAGCCTTCCTGCTACTTTTGCAGTGCTCAGATTCTACTCTCCAGGGCCTGCTCTGTTCCTGTATCTGACTGGTCAAGCACCATCACCACTGCTAGGTATGGTATCATAGCAGCAGAAAATGTGGGCTCTGAAGCCAGAAAGCCTAGGTTCATGTTCCTTGTCTGCTAATCACAAGTAACTCTAACAATAATTGTTTAACATCTTTAAACCTTAGGGCTCTCCTCTTTATTATGCATTTGAAGAAAAGCATCAGCCTTGCAGAGGTGCTTTGGGAATTAAGTGAGATGATGGATGCCAAATCTTAACCACAGTAGTTGGCAAGGGATCACTACTTGAATGAGCCATAGTAGCTGTGGTTACTCATGTCATTCTTCCCCTTGCACTCAGTCTCCACAGTTAGATCCTCTATTGGTTGGTATCCCCAGATACTTGTGTCCTGCACATTATCTGCTCTTTTATCTGATCTGAGTCTTCAGATAAAGGCATAGCAGGTGCTCCTGTGTCCTCCACCTGATCCTAGTTGACTCTTCCCCCCTTGGTGTACATTGCATTCCCATTGCCTTTAAAGCCCCTGTCCCTACCAACCTTTCTCTCTCTCTCTCTCTCTCTCTCTCTCTCTCTCTCTCTCTCTCTCATATATATATATATATGAGGGGCATTTACCTCCAAGCTGTACCCCCAGCTCTTTTTATTTTTTATTTAGAAACATGTCTAACATGTCTTGCTAAGTTGCCATGACTGGTTTTAAACCTATGTTCCTCCTGTCTCAGCCTCCCTAGTACTGGGATTAAGATGTACACCACTATACCTGGTTTGGATAAACACTTGATTACACTACCAACCCCAAGCTTGTCCTACCTGCTTCTATTCTCTGTAGGAACTCGGGACTGAGACAGAGGGTGTCTTCAGGAAAGGTTGACTTAGAAATTCAAAGAGAATAAAAGATATTAACTATTAATACCTTTAATATTAATTATTAATTATATTAATTATTGATTATACGATAATTCCATTAGCATATCAAGGAAATATCAAGGAAAATTTATATAGACTTTTGAGAGGACTATATTTTGAAGAGATGCCATGAATGGATAATCTAAAAATAGCAAATGATTTTTTTTATATGTCTGTTTTTGTTTTTCATCTTTTTATTAAACTTTTATTAGTGCATTGTAATTGTATGTCAGGCTGAGGTTCACAGTGATACATTCATATATGCACATAAGCTCACTTGGTCTATTTCTGTGAGTAAAATAGATTAGATGTTCCCAGGTATTTCAGAAAGCCCATAATATAACCACAGAGGCCAGCAGAATATATCCTGAAGGGGATTAATTAGTTTGTAGTGTTGTTCTTATCTTCAGTGTTGTTGCTATTATTATTATTATTTCTACTCTGGAAACTATCTAGCATTTTGTGGTTATTGTCTTAAGATTTCTTGAATGTAGATGTCTCCATCTTCTAGTTATACATTAAATTATTTATAATTTTACTGACTTCAGTTATTCAATTAAGGTGATAAGTTATTTCTGAAAAAAATAAGCCATTTATATTTTAAAACTTGACCTTGCATTGTGACACTATGCCCAGTGCTTTTGGTACAGTTTTGATGTAATCTCAGTTGAAGCAAGAGATGGAAATAATTACTCAGGGCATAGTGAGTGTGGAAGATGCGTAGGACCACATTAGGAGGTGCTTCCTGTGCCGTGAAAACATAGAAAGAGAAAATCACCTAATATATAGTGGTACTCAGTAATACTTTTTATGGGCCTAAAACTGGGATTTGGGCATTTAGCCTCATTCAAGATGTTGCCAAAGATTATTTGGGGAAGCTCCATTTATTTGCCTCATTTTTATTTCCAAGTAAGAGCCTACTTTAAATCTCTGCCTTCTTAACTTCATAATCTTCCCTGTGTAACCCATCTCCAAAAGAAAATAAACCTCTTTCTTAGCAGCCAACTCTAACTTTCCTTTCTGGGGTTCACCAGGGCTCTGAACACAAGAGTCTAAATAGATTTTGCCAGGGTCCAGCCCTAACAGAAGTCAGGGGTCCGTCGACAGGTGGGGAATGAGACGAGGTCACAAGAATACGCACACCAGGTGTAATGATGTATTGTTCACAAGCAGCTGTTTTTATACTTTTCATTCATCAGTGAAACACATAGAACAGGAAAGTTTATGGACAGGTCATCAGACAATTTGAAGATAGCAAACTTGTTTTTCTAAAGGTTTTACATCAGTATATAATGATTGTATTTTCACTCTGGTACAAAGCAGTGTTAAAGATTAAGGAGGAATAGGCCTGTATACATTGGTCTAAGCTAGGGAGTTTTTTGTAAACCATCTGTTGTTTCTGTCAACTATAGTCTGTCTGTCTTTATTAATGTGTCTTGTGACACGCCAGGGAGACACTGTGGGAGTTGGTAAAGACTGCCTATGCTTTGATCCTATAAGGGGGTACCGGATACCTATATTCTTATAGCCTTCTTTACCCATAGATATGATTGTAGACCTAAATCTCTTTGGCTTAGCTATTTTGTTTTCTATATGTGTGTGCTAAGGGAGAACATAAGGTTGATTAGTAACTATATCCAAATTACCTTGCAGAGCCTGTTTTCTGACTAATGTTTTTAAGTGATCAGAGAATTCTTACGTTGTTTGTCTGAAGTCACTATTTTTTTAGCTAATGTCAAGAGGTTGTTATCCGACTGGCCACCGCCTATTTTTTAAGAAACTTTCTTTAATAATAAGTGTAAAAACAAGACCCAAAGTACCCAATGTTCCCAGAATATACTATAATGTAAAGCAGGATATGCCACGAATCACTTCTTGGAAGTGTCTGCCTTGCAGGATTCCACTGGACCGAGCCTTGCTCATGATCCAACTATTAAGGAGCTGTGGCAAGATTTTTAAGCAAAAGCAACCCTAGGAAGAGACAGATACCTCCACAGTTTCAGGAAGTTTCAACTTACAAGCTCTAAAGTCTTCCTCATGCCAAGCCTCAAAATAACATATAGATGGAAAACCAGTCCCTTAAAGCTTTAAGTTGTCCACATTATCCAACAAATTTCATTACTTTTCTAACAAAAAATCAAAGCCCCAACATAAAATGAGATGAATTATTTATTCTACTGCTTCTTAGACCTCTGTGCTATTGTTTTTAATTTTTGACTACTTTTACTTTGTTTGACAAAGCTACAACTGATTAGTGGAATTAAAATAAGTGTTGAACTTAAATTTGTGGCTCAATATTTTAACCCTTTGTGCTAATTCCCACTGTTATGATTCTTCAGTTTCCTCTTGGCCAATTGTCTCAAAATGAACTTTAATTGATCATAGACTATCAAGAAGCATAATATGCTAGGATTGATACCCAGACAAAAATAAACCCTCTTCTAATAGTATTTGGAGAGAATATTCCTTCCTAATTTTGCTTAGTTTGAATGCCAGAATTTTTTTTTTTTTTTTTTTTTTTTTTT
>PVLC010013217.1:0-42242 GCA_004027655.1 Graphiurus murinus | reverse complement strand
TTTTTTTTTTTTTTTTTTTTTTTTATTTTTTTTTTTTTTTTTTTGCAGTACTGGGGATTGAACTCAGGGGCATTCTACCTCCGAGCTACACTCCCAGCCCTATGTTTTATTCTTTATTTTGAAACCGAATCTCACTAAGTTGCGGAATGCCTCACTAGGTAGCTGAGGCTGGCCGTGAACACGGATCCTCCAGTCTCAGCCTCCCAAATGCTGGGATTATAAGCGTGCGCCACCATGCCCGGCTCTTGGTACATTTTTAAAATGGGAAGCGCACACTTTGGTGGTGGGAGGGAAGAAGCCACCAGGGCCCAGGGACACCACAGTATAGAATTCTCCAAGGTTACACAAAGTGGCTGGATCAGACCCTCGGCCCAGTGTGACTAGCTGTGAATGGGGAGGAGGACGGTCCCCATCAGCCTGATTGCTGGAGCTTTGTCCTGCTGGATCAAGGTGCCTGTCACCAGTCCCCACCCCTCCAAGCCCCAACCCCATCCCCTATGTAAAAGAGCGCACACCGCAGGGCATGATGGTGCACACCTACAATCCCAGTACTTGGGAGGCTAAGACAGGATTGCAAGTTCGAGGCCAGCCTCAACAAACTAGCAAGACTGTTTCAAAATAAAAAAATAAAAAGGGCTGGGGGATACAGCTCAAAGGGAAAAATACTCCTGGATTCAATCCCCAGTACCAAAAAAAAAATCAGCCAAGCTGCAGTTAGCCAACAGTAGCCTGAGCCCCCTTCTTTCTTTTTAAGTTATAATTATGAATGCATATTCATTGATGCATGCTATTATTTTGTACAAAATAATGCGTTTCTTCATGACATTTCCATATACACTTAGAGTCTACTTTGCATCTCCCCTCCCAGTTACTCTCTCTCCCCCCTCCCCCACCCCCAGCTCCTTTCTGTTCATTAAAGGTACATGTAGTCCTCCTAAGCAGTGTGAGATTAAGGGTTACCATACCAGGATAAGAAAAATCGGGCAAACCCAAAGGCTTTGATGCTTTCCTTAATTGGCAGGGACGCACTGAATCACCGCCCCCCCCCACCCCCCGCCCTGCCCCATGACTACAGGTTTCCAGTTAGGCCTTCTGAAACCCTAAAAATACCCACCAGGACTGCATTCCAGGCCACAAACCCCCTACGATCCAGAGCCTCCAGGTTGCAAGGCAAAAATGAAAACCAAAACCCGAAGAAATCTTACCCAGGTGCACCGAGACCCTGAAATTATACAAAATTCCTCCCGAAGAATTTTCATAAGTACCACCTGAAACTTAAGTGAGCGAAGGAACAATTTTGCTGTTGACTCTTTAAGTATGCCAACTGCCCATAAAAATTCCTCCCCTGCTCCACAAGAACAGAGCTCTCAAGAACAAATGACCTAATTAAACCTGAGATTTCCTGGCGGAGAGCTACGCAGAGGCCGAAACGCAACTCCAGCCATGCAGAGGCTGCAAGGGGCCCGGTGCCAAGCTGAGTTAGCGAATTAGGTTTGCTTTTTGGATGTGCATATCCAGGGCTGGAGCTGAAAAAATACCAGGGGCATGACAGACATCCTTAACTACTTTTATTTATGAAGCAACATGAGTGCAGCTTTTCCACTCATCTGCTGCACGTTTTACAGAATGTGATAAGGTAGCACAGAGAATTCGCCTTTGTGGGACAAGCTGCCGGTCTGCCTCTGCTGTTGCGCAGTTGCCAGTGCGACACAACAGATAGCGTGCGTGGCTCCGTCCTCTCTCATCCCAGCTCTCAGAAATGTGCAAAATTACCCCACCCTCTCCCTGGGCCCGAGACCCCTGCCCCAACTGATTTGCACAGATGTTCAAGGAGAGAGATTTTTTTTTTTTCTTTAAATGCGTGTCAAAGGCCTCGCAGAATCCCCTACAAAGAAATGTGAAAGTCAGCAGTGCGTTGAAAAGCGGGTGATGAACTCATTTCCTTCTGCCTGCAGCTTCTCCACTTTCCAAAGAAGACACACAGAACCTTTGCACTTGCCCAAAGCCGAAAAGAAACCAGAAGTGGGCAGGCGAGGGGCCAGCAGGTAACTTTTCTGTGTCTCTGCAGGTTGAGTGCAGGTGGGCATTTTCAGGGCGCCTTGCTAGACACAGTGCCTTGCTAGAGACAGACAACCCTGGGGAAGTAAGGTCGTGAGAAAATTCTGAGGGGTTCAGGAGACCAGAAACCATGCTGGACACAGACTTGCACAGGGCACTTTTTTTTTTTTTTTTTTTTTTTGGTGGTACTGGGGATTGAACTCAGAGGCGTTCTACCTCTTCTACCTCTGGCTACACCCACCCCCAGCCCTATTTTTTATTCTTTGTTTTGAAACAGGGTCTCACTAAGTTGCGGAGGGCCTCACTAGGTAGCTGAGGCTGGCCTCGAACCTCAGCCTCCCAAGTGCTGGGATTACAAGCATGCACCACCACACCCGGCTCACAGAGGCACTATTGAGTCCAGCTGGCCCCCCCATGCCAATACCCCTGACCCCTTATTTTCAGAACCTTGTTCAGCCTGCCAGTTTCTCCTTCCTCCCAATTTCTGTGTGCCCAAGGTCACCGAGACCTCCCTAAGCTGCAGCAGAAATGGAATCCATCGCCACAACGCGGTGCCTGCAGGATTCCCACCCCGTCTCCTTGCGGGTGGACCTGGCTAATTGGAACTAGAATGCTCAGAATTTTTCCCAAGTCACAGCAGGCCCACAGGAGAAGCCCAGCAGGGTTTCCAAGGCCCCAGTGGTCCAGGACATCTTTTCTTTGTTCCATGCAGAAGAAAATGCTGGGGCGGATGTGAGGTTGGCAAACAGCCACGAGGAAAGTAAAAACAGCTGTAGGCCAGAGATGAACAAAAAAGAACCTCTCCTGCTGAATTTGATTTTCTGTATGATAGGGAGAAAAATGAGATAGAAAAATGTGAACGAGCATGCCTGCAGATTCATGGGGTGGGAGGGGGTGGGGCACGAGTACATCCGAATGGCAACCCCAAACATGTCATTCACACAGATGTGCACCTCCAAAGGCTGCCTTGTGGGCGGGGGAGGGGAGGGTGCGAGCCATATAAATTCTCTTAAGCTAATCTACAAACATCTGGAAAATTTGCATAATTTTACAAATAATTTAGGTTGATATTATTACGGCATTTATGGGAACATTCCGATTCCTCTTATAGGATACCTTGGGGAAAAGAAAATGAGCTTTCATTTGAATGTGGCAGATTAACCTCTCACCTGTGCCACCTCTGCCACCAAAAAGCCTACTAGGATGACAGTGGACATGCTTTGTACAGGACAGAAGAGAGTCGGCAACGGAGACAAGAGCAGACGACAGTGCGCTGAGTCCTTGCTGATGGAGGAGGGGAAAAGCAACTGTGGGTTTGTATGGTAAAGGATGCTCGGGGGCCGCCAAGGACAGGGCAGGCTGGTTCCTGAGCCCAAGAGGAGCAGGCTGAAGGGAGGGAGGGGGGCAGCACAACGGGGTGCTGTCAGAACACAGACAAGCGACCGTGGCACCCCAGGGCCCCGCCCCCAAGAAGAGATTTATTAGCCAGAGTGAACCAGGGAGGTCAGAAACTCCAGCAGCCCTGGTGAGAGAGAATGCTATCCAGGGCTGGAAACAGGCAAGATCCCGCTGGAATTAGGAAGAGCCTCCGCACTACACACCACTGGGCCCACAGGCCCCCCCTCGACCCTACGTCCAGAACACTCCTTGCTGATCCAGGCTTGTCCCAAGCAGCCCTGCTAGAATGACTCTAGGACAAGGTCAAGGAACACACATCCCGACACCTGACACACCCCGACACTTGAGGGTTCCCTCTGACACGGAGACAGGTTGCTGCTACAAGCCCATCCACACGCACAAAGACTCAAATCTGATTTTCAGGTCCTTACTCTTAACATCTGCTCTTAATAGCTAAGGATCAGTCCGTGTTTAAGGAAAGCCTGGGAGCTGGAGTCAGAACCAAAAAGAGGAAGAAAGAAGTCTTCCAAAAAGCACACTGAGCGGGCATGGTGGCGCACATTTGTAATCCCAGTACCTGGGAGGCTGAGACCAGATGATCTGGGTTTGAGGCCAGCCTCAGCTACTTAGTGAGGCCCTCTGCAACTTAGTGAGACCCTGTTTCAAAATAAAGAAACGGGGTGTAACTCAGAGGTAGAATGCCCCTGGATTCCATTCCCAGTACCAAAATAAATAAATAAATAAATAAATATAAAAAGCACACTGACATTCCAGAGAGTAGAATAAAAATCTTTAAGCCTAAAATGTCCCCAGAAGAACAAGAATAATCTTTCCAAAATACAAGAAGAGATGTTGTGAAAAAAAAAAAAAAAAAAAGAAAAAGAAAGACCAGAGGCGCTTGGAAGTTGATAATACAGATCATTGAAAATTTTATTTCTATAGTTAAGTTTAGAGTTGAAAGGTTAATTTGAAGAGATCTCATAGAAAGTGGAGGAAAAAAAAGGTGGAATTTTTAAAAAGCAGAAAACTAGAGAATCTTTCAGAAAACCTAATACTCAAATAAGAAATATAGATAAAGAAGCCGGGTGTGGTGGTGCACACTTGTAATCCCAGTACTTGGGAGGCTGAGACAGGAGGATCACAGGTTAGAAGCCAGCCTCAGCTACTTAGTGAGGCCCTCCACAACTTAGTGAGACCCTGTTTCAAAATAAAGAATAAAAAATAGAGCTGCGGGTATAGCTTGGAGGTAGGATGCACCTGGATTTAATCCCCAATACCACAAAAAATAATAATAATAATAAATATAAAGATAACAAGCTGGGCGTGGTGGCGCATGCTTATAATTCCAGCATTTGGGAGGCTGAGACTAGAGGATCTGGGTTCGAGGCCAACCTCAGCTACTTAGTGAGGCTCTCCACAACTTAGTGAGACCCTGTTTCAAAATAAATAATAAAAAAATAGGGCTGGGGATATAGCTTGGAGGTAGAATGCCCCTGAGTTCAATCCCCAGTACCACACACAAAAAAAAAGATAGAGAAAAATGATGGAAGAAAAAAAAATTTTTTAAATTAAGAAATGTGTCAGAAGCCGGGCGTGGTGGCGCACGCTTGTAATCCCAGCATTTGGGAGGCTGAGACCAGAGGATCCGGGTTCGCAGCCAGCCTCAGCTACCTAGTGAGGCACTCCGCAACTTAGTGAGACTCAGTTTCAAAATAAAGAATAAAAATTAGGGCTGGGGGTATAGCTCAGAGGTAGAATGCCCCTGAGTTCAATCCCCAGTACCGCAAAAAAAAAAAAAAAGAAATGTGTCAGAGCCGGGCGTAGTGACGCACGCTTGTAATCCCAGCATTCAGGAGGCTGAGACTGGAGGATCCGGGTTTGCGGCCAGCCTCAGCTACCTAGTGAGGCCCTCTGCAACTTAGTGAGACCCTGTTTCAAAATAAAGAATAAAAAATAGGGCTGGGGGTATAGCTCGGAGGTAGAACGTCCCTGAGTTCAATCCCCAGTACCACACACACAAAAAAAAAAGATAGAGAAAAATGGAAGAAAAAGCTTTTTTTAAATTAAGAAATGTGTCAGATTGACAGATCAAGGTCTTCCAGACTAAAAGTGAATGCCTAGCATATATAATTGTAAAAGGACCCAAACTGAGATACCTGCTAGAGGTTGTGAAACTCAAAATAGGAGAAATTAAGTGAAGATTCTAAGATGTTGGGGAGGAGATTTGGGGGACCATGAAGCGTGTTTGAACACAATAAAGAAATGCCTTCGAAATTTAAGAACAGCTGGGCGTGGTGACACATGCTTGTAAACCCAGTACTTGGGAGACTGAGTCAGGAGGATTGCAAGTTTGTTGCCAACCTCAGCAACTTAGGTCCTCCGCAAGTTAGTAAAACCCTGTTTAAAAATTTAAAAAATACTAATAATAAAGTAGGAGGGTAATAATAATAATTTAATAATAATTTAATAATAAAGCTGGAGGGTAGCTAGGAGGTAGAATGCCCCTGGGTTCAACTCCCAGCACAAAACAAAACAAACAAAAAAAATTTAAGAATAATTGTTTCTATTTCTAATCCTGAAGATGCATAATATTAAGCAAATTAAAGTACACATTAAAGATAGTCTTAAATGTAAAGGGTCAGCCGGGCGTGGTGGCACACACTTGTAACCCCAGCATTCAGGAGGCTGAGACCGGAGGATCCGGTTTCGCGGCCAGCCTCAGCTACCTAGTGAGGCACTCCACAACTTAGTGAGACTCGGTTTCAAAATAAAGAATAAAAAATAGGGCTGGGGGTATAGCTCGGAGGTAGAATGCCCCTGAGTTCAATCCCCAGTACCGCAAAAAAAAAAAAAGTAAAGGGTCAAAAGAAATGTAGCCACCTTTTACCTTTCTGAGAAAACTACTAGAATATGTGTTGTATCAAAACAATGCAGTAAGCCATGACATTAGAAGACAGGAAATCCAGAAAAGATGGGTTCAAGAAGAGAAGAAAGGAAAGGCTCGGTACTAGACCCGGAGTACAAGCCATTCAGACAGAAGGAAGACAGGGAGGCTACAGAAGTTGGTACTCTAGGATAAAAAGATGAATGATTACGTGTGGTTTAGAGTTCAGCAAAAATTAGTTGATAAAAAATTGACATGCCTTGAGGTAATTTGGAAAAATTAGCAATGGGTACATAGAAAAAATCTAATGTATTAGTCAGCTTCCCCTTACTATAACAAAATACCTGAGGGACTTAGCTTATAAATAAAGAAAGAGAAAAGGTCTGCTTAGCTCACAGTTTTGGATGTTTTAGTCCAAGATCAGCTCTTGGCTTTGGGTTTTGGCAAGGGCAGCGCATCATGGCAGAGCATGTGACCTAGCAAGCTACTTAGATCCTGAGCCAGGAAACAGGGAGAGACTGAGAGTTTCAAGTCTTAACACCCTTCCAAGGGCATGCCCCTAATGATAAAGACCTCCCACAAAGCTCCTGCAAATAGAGTCACCCTGGGGACCAATCCTTGAACACAGGGCTTTTGAGACACATATCCAAACTATAGCATTAGGCAAACTTAAAAAATAAATTAATTCCAGGAAAAATGGTTTTGAAGAAAACTTAATGGGGTGGGGAGTGGTAGTCGGGCTGGGCACTGAACACTCCTCAGAGTCCTAAGATCCACCCTCCAATACCAAAGCCTGTGCAAGAAGCACTCTGGGCGGCTGAAGTGTTGACAGCCACCCTACCTGCCCAGTGACAGGGAGCATGGGGGACCTGGATGTTTTAACAACTTCTTCAATGGCCTTTTAGCTCACAATCCTGTTTCCAGATCTTCTGCGCAGCCCACAAGGACTCAAAACATTTGTTGTCTCACACAACAAGGGAGAAAACAGGGAAACCTAGACAGGAGACAAGAAGCAGAGGGGAGCCCCAAGACCTTATGCCGCCCAGACAGAGCAACCCAGCCCCTTCTGGGAAGGCTCGGAAGACCTCCAAGACCAGGGTCCCTCCAGGATGACACACGGCCCTGAGGATCTGAAGAATCTGAAGAGACTGGAGGAGGATTTAGACCCCTGGCGAGAGCTTTGAAATTAATCAGGTAAGGACTTGGAGGACAAAACAGAAGACAATTGTTGACTCTAGGGAAAATGGGGCAACAAAGGAAAATTAGTGTCAGCTACTTAGTGAGGCCTTTGCAACTTAGTGAGACCCTGTTTCAAAATAAAAAAATAAAAATAGGGCTGGGGGTATAGCTTGGAGGCAGAATGTCCCTGGGTTCAATCCACAATATAATAATAATAATAGTAATAATAATAATAATAATAATAATAATAAATAAAAACTGTGGAAGACCTCTGTAAACATGACTTAATCCTTAGATAGCCTAAAGAAAAAAATTGACAAAGCTCAAAGCCAAACACAAACAACAATGTAGGAAAAGCATTTCAAATAAACACAGCAAAGGGCTAATTTTATTCATATTAATGTGGAAGAGTTTCTTGAACAAGAAAAATATTTATAGCCAACAAGAAAAATATTTACAACCAAACCGAAAAATGGGCAAAGAACAGGAATAGGCAGAGGCTGGACAGACAAGAAAACACAAGTGGTTTGTCAACATTTGAAAATGCATCCAATCTCAACTAGTAATAAGCCAAAAAGGGCCTCGTGGTGCATGGCTGGAATTCCAGTACTTGAGAGGTTGAGACGGGAAGATTACAGGTTCGAGGCTAGCCTCAGCAACCTAGTGAGACCCTGTTTCAAAATAAGAATAAAAGCTGGGCATGGTGGCGCACGCTTGTAATCCCAGCATTCGGGAGGCTGAGACCGGAGGATCGGGGTTCGAGGCCAGCCTTAGCTACCTAGTGAGGCACTCCACAATTTAGTGAGACTTGGTTTCAAAATAAAGAATAAAAAATAGGGCTGGGGGCATAGCTCAGAGGTAGAACGCCCCTGAGTTCAATCTCTAGTACTGCAAAAAAAATAAAATAAAATAAGGCTAGGGGTGTAATTTAGAGATAGAATGCCCCTGGGTTCAATCCCCAGTAATCTCCCCCCCGCAAAAAAAAAAAAAAGACAAGAAAAAGATAATTAAGAAAAACTGACATCTGACTCATCAAATTAGGAAAAGTAAAGGCATTTGACATTGCTGTTGGTCCCAAGATGGGGACAAACAGCCCTTGCTGGTAACAGGTAGTCATATACAGTTATTAAAAGCCAGTAGTGGATCCAGACTGCCTGGGTTCAATTCCTAACTCTACCACTTGCAGGAGTTGAACCTGAGGTAAATTACACCTTAGGTAAGTTACATCACCTCTCTTGCCTTGGTTGCCTCAAAAATTATGATAATGAGCCGGGCATGATGGCACATGCCTGCAATCTCATGTTTGAGACCAGCCTCAGCAACTTAGCAAGACCCTGTTTCAAAATAAAGAAAAAGAAGGGCTGAGGGTGTAGCTCAGAGGTAGAATGCCCCTAGGTTCAATCTCGAGTACCAAAAAAAAAAAAATTATGATAATGATACTGTCTTCCCTTAGATGCTGCTCCAAGGACTAAACCAGTTACTATTTGTAAAACATATAAAACAGTCCCTTGCACAATGTAAGCATCGTTTAAGAGTGGCTATAAAGTCTTGGAAGGCAGCATGGCAGGATCTATCTATGTTAAAAGCAAATAGACCCTTTGACCACTGATCTCACTCACAACATGCTATCAAAGATAGTCACTGCAGCTTTGTTTATACCAGCCAGATATTCAAAGGGACCAAAATGCCTGGTGATAATGAAATCTACAGATAATTTAACTTTAATGTACCTCTCTTTTCATAGGCTAATAAAAAGAATGAGCCAAGTGTGTGTACCACCAAGGAACAACCTCCAGGGAGCGTTACCATGAAAAGAGCAAGGTCCAGTACAAAAGAGGGTGCGCTATCCTGGGTGATAAATGTCTAGGCATGCATATTTTTAGGAAGACTTTCTTTGTGTGTGTGTGTGTGTGGAGGGGAGGCGGTACTGGGAATGGAACCCAGGGCCACCTACCTCCGGGCTATACCTACAGCCCTATTTTATTTTTTATTTGGAAACAGGGTCTTGCTAAGTTGCTAAGGGGTCTAAGTTGCTGACGCTGACTTTGAACCTGCGATCCACCTGTCTCAGCCTCCCAACTACTGGGATTATAAGCATGCACCACCTCTAGAAGGATGTTTTTTATTTTATTTTATTTACCCTTTTTTGCGGTACTGGGGATTGAACTCAGGGGCATTCTACCTCCAAGCTACACCCCCAGTCCTATTTTTTGTTCTTTATTTTGAAACAGGGTCTCACTAAGTTGAAGTCTCACTGTTTCAGCCTCGCAAGTACTAGGATCACAAGCATGCGCCACCACACCTGGCTCTAGAAGGATTTTTTTTTTTTTTGCGGTACTGGGGATTTAACTCAGAGGCATTCTACCTCCAAGCTATACCCCCAGCCCTATTTTTTATTCTTTACTTTGAAACAGGGTCTCACTAAGTTGCGGAGTGCCTCACTAGGTAGCTGAGGCTGGCCGCGAACCCGGATCCTCCAGTCTCAGCCTCCTGAATGCTGGGATTACAAGCGTGCGCCACCACGCCCGGCCTAGAAGGATGTTTTTTAAGTGATGGGAGATTACCACGTTAAGCTTCTACCAGGCTTATTTTAATGGGTAAGAATTATTAATGATGCTAAATAAGTTTATTCTCTCAAGCAGGGTCAACTTTCTCTATGTAAATTTACTTTCATCATTTACTTAGCCTTTTCTCCACAGCCTTATGAACATGGATTCTTCTTCTTAAAAAAAAAAAAGTTTCATTTCCTTTAGTATCAGCATACAAGGCCAAATTATAGTACAATTCAAAAGTTTTTAAAAGTTGGGTGTGGTGGCGCATGCTTGTAATCCCAGTACTTGGGAAGCTAAGACAGGAGGACCTGGGTTCACCGCCAGCCTCAGCTACTTAGTGAGGCCCTCTGCAACTTAGTGAGACCCTGTTTCAAAATAAAGAATAAAAAATAGGGCTGGGGGTATAGCTCGGAGGTAGAATGCCTCTGAGTTCAATCCCCAGTACCACACACAAAAAAAAAAGTTTTTAAAGCCAAACTCAAAAGCAGGCTTGAAGACTTGCAGTTCAAAGTAAAGCAAACTCATTTCTTAGTATAGCCACTTTCTTCACTTTGGACGATTCTAACCAGCCAACCTCTCGGCCCCCCAGGCCAAGCTCTAATTCAGAGACCCTTTCTTCTCCCAAGTCTGCACTCGGATCTCAGAGGAGGAAGGGAAAAGGAAACAGCAACAAAGAAGAGCACTATGTAATTCCTTAAACAATTAAGAACAGAAGCTTGTATTGTATTAAAGATCCAAGTTCTCGCCGGTCATGCTGGTGCACACTTGTAATCCCAGCATTTGGGAGGCTAAGACCAGAGGATCCGGGTTCACGGCTAGCCTCAGCTACCTAGTGAGGTCCTCCACAACTTAGTGAGACCCTGCTTCCAAATAAAGAATAAAAAATAGGGCTGGGGGTGTAGCTCGGAGGTAGAATGCCCCTGGCTTCAATCCCCAGTACTGCAAATAAATAAATAAATAAATAAATCCAAGTTCTCTAAAAGATGAATCACGTTTCTTTGGATTCACAGCAGCAGGTAAAACTGCAAAGGGAAGGCCACAGATGTGCTGCTCTGTTGTTTAATCAAAGACAAATCCAAACAGTCTTAAGCCAAGAAATCCAGGAAAGAAGAATCAAAGCCTTCTGCTTGCACATGAACCCATCAAAAGGGCCCCAGACTCCTGGACTGGTTCACTTAGGACAAAAGCGTCCCTATCCACCTCCTCCAAAGGAAGGTCCCGGAACCACTGCCCGGTGGCTGTCAGGTAAACAGAATCCAGATGTTCACTCGACCGCCACCTGGTTCAAACAAATGCCACGCCAAGGCCACCAGCAAATACTGATGGAGGCAAAACGCCCATTGGCCAGTTCCCTGAGCCTTTCTCCCTGTCGGTCCCCCCCAGCCTTCAACACCACGGTTCTCACCAGCAGCATGACTCAGAAAGGTAGACAGGCAATCTGGCAATTTACTTGGAATTACACTAAGGAAGGGTAATCATGGGGTGTTTAGAAAGGTCATGCTAAGTTTAATTTATAGGCCACTAATGTATGATATCATAGTACCAAATAAGCATTTTTTCCCTTTCTAAATGGGTATTTGTTTTTTAAGATCATATAGCTCCTGGCTTGCAGGAACATTTGGCAAAGCATGTTTGGAGTGTGCCAGAGGCTAACCTGGCCTGATCTGAGAAGGGTAGAAACAGAATTAGAAGCTAAAGGATAGGAAAGGAGACAAACAGGCTCCAGGAGGCAGATTTAGATTTGCCACCAATTGTGACTCCAATTTTGCCACCAACGTGTGACTCTAAATTCGAAGCTTTTACAGACTGGGAGTCAAAATAGCTGTGAGGTCAGGCCAGACTTGAGAGGGTCAAGGTGTTTTACCAGAAACTCCAAGAGGAAGCCTCGCCTTCTTGAAATCAGCCAAGATTTAATGAGCACCTACAACTCGGGCCATGCCCTGGGCTGGGGGTTAGTTACACTGAAGTGCACAAAAGAGGCCAGAGTCTACAGGTGCACAAGAGAAAGGTGCTCCCACGCCTGGTTGTGAAGGTGGGGTCCAGCCACACTGTAAAGCCCCTGCGTGCAAGTGGGCAGGGCCTGCAGGAGTATTAACCGCCATGTTTTCACCTGATATCGGTGCTCCTTTAACACTCAAGATTCTTCTGGAAATACTCCTGCCACACTTCTGGTTTCTGGCTCCTAAGGTGGGCCAGACACTTAATAGCAAAGTGATCCCCAACCTTTCTCCCCCAAATGCCATTAAGAAAAAAAAATGATGAAAGAAAGAAAAGGGAGAATGAGGACGGAGCTCTCCAGGCCTCAAATTCTTCTAAACTCATTCTGGGAAATCTCCACAAGATAAATACTCAAAGAGCAAGTCTCCGGGAACCTCCTCCCATGGGAATTGAGCTGCTGTCCCCTGAGGAAAGGTCAACAGGAAATGATCTTTGACCTTAATCATGTTGACTTAAGGATTACTAAGAGGAGAATATATTATAAAATCTGGAAAAATGAAACATTGTAAAAATGTATAAATTAAGTGTATGATGTTGATTATAGGGGAGATTGGGGTACCATAGGGGCCGTAGATGGTAACTAACTTCTGGTCCATTTTCTTGAGGCTCTAAAGCTGCTCTACAAAATAATTTTTAAAAAATGAAGGAAACGCTGGGTGTGGTGGTGCATGCTTGTAATCCCAGTATTTGGGAGGCTGAGACAGGAAGATCACAGGTTCAAGGACAGCCTCAGCAATTTAGCGAGTTTTCAACAACTTAGTGAAACTGTTTCAAACTAAAAAATAAAATAGGGCTGGAATGTAGTCTGGAGGTAGAATGCCAATAGGTTCAATCCCTAGTCCCACGAAAAGGAGGAAAGAAAGTTAAATCAGGCAGAGATGAAGAAGCAGGCAATGTGTGTGGAGCAGTTAACAAGGAGGTACCTGTGAGTGTACTTTGCCGGATTACTTTTCTTCAGTTTTTAACATTTCAACAATGACCCTATTGTTTTTGCAATTAAAAAGAAAGAAGAAAAATATTTTAAAGACACAAGATTACTTCAAGATATTTTATTAAAAAAAAAAAAAAAGTAAACCAAGTGTGGTGGTACATGGCCTGTAATCTCAGACTCAGCACCTGGGAGGCTGAGATATGAGGATCACAGGTTCGAGGCCAGCACACAGTAACTTATCCAGACCCTGTTTCAAACTAAAAAGTGTAACAGGGCTGGGGGTGTAGCTCAGAAGGAGAACATCCCTGGGTTCCATCACACACACACACACACACACACACACACACACACACACACACACCTGTATGACCATACTCATCCCTGAAAACGCCTTGAAGAAAAAAATAAAAGGTGTCTCTGTGCAGGAAACAATAAGGAAATCGCCTGGTGGCCCAGTCAACGTCCCCCAGGCTCCTGCACCACTCCCTGTGTGGGCCGAGGGTGAGCTACTTGCCCTGTGTACAAAGTTGACGAGGGAGAAGCCGGGCGTGGTGGCGCACGCTTGTAATCCCAGCATTCGGGAGGCTGAGACCGGAGGATGCGGGTTCCCAGCCAGCCTCAACTACCCAGTGAGGCACTCCGCAACTTAGTGAGACCCCATTTCAAAAAAAAGAATAAAAAATAGGGCTGGGAGTATAGCTCGAAGGTAGAATGCCCCTGAGTTCAATCCCCAGTTCTGCCAAAAAAAATAATAAATAAACAAAGTTGACGAGGGAACCAGAACACGAGTAACTGAGAGCATGGTCATGTTTATTAAGTACATTTTTAATCAAAAGTAATTTCAAAACTCCAGGTAGCCGGGCGTGGTGGCGCACGTTTGTAATCCCAGCATTCGGGAGGCTGAGACAGGAGGATCCGGGTTCACGGCCAGCCTCGCTACCTAGTGAGGCACTCCGCAACTTAGTGAGACTCGGTTTCAAAATAAAGAATAAAAAGTAGGGCTGGAGGTATAGCTCAGAGGTAGAATGCCCCTGAGTTCAATCCCCGGAACCGCAAAAAAAAAAAAAAAACTCCAGGTGATGACAACATTTTCGGTGGAGATGGGGTCCAGGCCTGGGCTTTCTGGGTGAATCTCTGCGCCGGCCACGCTCAGGGAACCAGACTAAAGATCCCAACCTGAGCGCCCCCAGGAGTGGGGGTGGTGGGAAAACCTGATCTCCTTTATGAATTGTGCGACCTGGGGTACGTAACTCAACAAACCGTGCCTCAGTTTCCCCCTCGTGTAAAATGAAGATGATAGTGTCCTCCCTGAATAAATAAACGACCAAGGAAATCTACATGCCAAGTGCCAGACACAAGGTCTACCACAAGCACCAGTACAAAACTGGAGGTCGGAAGGGCATCCTGCCAAGAATCGTGACTCCAAAGATGATAACCCAGGAGGCGTTTTCTACGTCCTGGCGGCCCTTCTATTTTGCATGGTAGATTCCTGAGCTATTGTCAAGAAACAGGTGTTGATGGATTACTGGGTTTCCCCTACCATCACCTTGACGATGGACTTGTCTTGTTTTTCTCTTCAGTCTTTAGGACCAACAGACCTTCCGGACACTGGACCACGCTGGGGAAAGAGCTGGCAATGAACGAGGATGGTGTGCTTCCTGTCTCCTCCAGGTGGTCACGTGCCAACCTGCCCGGGGGAGAGGAGACAGAAGACCAAACCACCTCCAAATCACCCACAACTGTCCTTCCTACAGCACCCCACCGCAAGGTTTTAAATCAAAGGAATCATTCCATCAGGATAGTTTCTTATCCCTTGCAGTCTTGCTAAATTACTTAAGTGCCTCAGAGAAGAGACTGCTCCCCATTGAGCCTTCCCACCAACTTCAGACCTCCGTACTCAACACGCTTTGACGTGTGTTTATGAGCCTTTGGAATTACTAGTCTGAAATGGCACCTAGGGTCCGGATTCACGCTCATGAATTATTCCACCTCTGAAAGCAAAGCATCCCACTGGTCTGGATGACAGATCTCACGACCTTGAATTTTCAAACCACAAATTAAAAAAAATTCCACTGGAAAACTGCCCCATAAAATCGCCCCTCACCCAAATGTCAGGCACATCTCCACTCCTTTTTGGTGTGCCTTGGACACACTCAGAAGAAGAAAGTGATCTTGAGAAGATGGTTTCAATAGTACAGCAGGGATATATTCACAATGCCACGTTCTGTGACCAGAAATATGTCACACATGATTGCCCGCAGATGTGCAAGCTTAGCATGATCCACAAGGGCAAAAAACTTTTTAAAAGTCTTTCCTTTTCATGTATCTCTTAAAAAAAAAAAAAAAAAAAAAAACTTTAATATCCTCACTGTAAGTAACAAAGCTTGTTAATTATAAAAGCAATAAAAATTCATCATGGGAACTTTTTAGAAAATTTGGCAAAGTTAAAAGGAGAAAATAAAAACCACTGTTATTAGTTCTATCTAAAAATAATAATAATGACATCCTTTTCCCAGTGTATGTAAGTATGTATCTTGAATAGTTTTAAACAAATGTGCTCATCCCCACCGCCCACCCCCGCCCCCACCCCCGCCCTGTTTGGTGGTACTAGGGATTGATCCCAGGGGCATTCTGCCTCTGAGCTACACCTCTAGCCCTATTTTAATTTTTATTTCGAGACAGGGTCTTAGTAAGTTGCGGAGGGTTTTGCTAAGTTGTTGAAGCTGGCTGCAAACCTGTGATCTTCCTGTCTCAGCCTCCCAAGTACTGGGATTATAGGCATGCGCCACCATGCCTGGCTGGTTGTGCTCATCTTTTAAGAAACAAACTAAGAGATAATCACAAAAGAAGGAGTAACCTCCAGGCACAAAATGGTCAAGGAAGAACACTGTCAGTAATGCAGACCTCTGCATCCTGACGAGGGCCAAGGGTGGCTACATTTTACCAAGAAGTGTAAAGATGATTTGTGACTTAAAATGGTTAATCTCGGCCGGGCATGGTGGCGCACGCTTATAATCCCAGTATTTAGGAGGCTGAAACAGGAAGATCAGGGTTCATGGCCAGTCTCAGCTATTTAGTGAGGCTCTCTGCAACTTAGTAAGACCCTGTTTCAAAACAAAATAAAGAATAAAAAAATAGGACTAGGGGTGTAGCTCAGGGATAGAACGCCCCTGGGTTCAATCCCATGTATGACACACACACAAAAAAAAGATGGTTAATCCTCAACAAATATTTGCTGAGCACCTACTACCTATTCTGGGCAGTTTTCCAGGCTCAAGGAGAACAGAGGTATAGAATACTTAGTTGGGCATTGCTTTCAATCAGTAGAGAAGACTTCCCAAGCTTCTACTCCAACTCTGTCAAGCTGTGTGTCCATAGGCAAGTCATTTAACTTCTCTGTGCCTGTTTTATCCTGTGTAAAATAAGGATAAAAAGACCAGCTGAGCTGACTAAATATATATATGGCACCTAGGATTCAGTCTCGGACTTAGAAGCTCTCAAACAAAATGAGTCGGGAAGACAGAGACTAAAGGAGGTCCAGGTGCACACCCCAGAGTAGACCTTGGCTTCAGAGAAGGATTCAGGAAGGAGGGGTGGGGCCCAGGTGGATGTCTCGGCCCAGAGGACATGGTGGACAGCAGAGACCGCAGCAGGTGTAGAGATGGGAGGAAGTGAGAGAGGAAGGCTCCTGTGGCATCTTTTAGGAACTTGGCTTAGACCAGCATGGGGGCCGGGGGGAGATAGAGGAGGCTGGCGAAGAAACTGGGGAAAAAAGTGCCTGATCCCTCTTTCTTTCTTGGATTGACCCCAGGGGCATTCTACCTCTGAGCTACAGTCCCAGCCTTTACTGATTTTTTTATTTTGCAACAAGATCTTGCTAAGTTACCATGTTCTGGCCTCAAACCTGAGATAGGAGTCTCCGCCTCCCAAGTACTGGGATTATAGGTGTGAACCAGTGCCCAGATAAGATGCCTGATTTCTTCTAATGATTCTTATCAGTTACAATAAAACAGGGTTAAATTATGCCACATGGCCAGTGCTCCAAAACTGAAAGCTATCTTGAGTACTCCAGCAAAGTCCAAGAGTGCTGACTTGGGCATTTTACAGCTCCTTTTACAAGCCAGTGTTTCTTGAACTCTCTATTAAGAGGTGGGAGTGTAGCAGAGCGATCCTCCGTACATGCTAAGCTCATAGATACTGTCTCACAGCCCAGCAGACTGCATGCTACGTATTTCTTACCCGGAGAGATGACTAAAAATAAAGATATGAGAAAAAGTGCAGATGAGGAATTTCGTCTTTGCTAATTCATGATGATTGGCTGTCCCCTTTCCAAAAAGAAATTAAAACCATATATAGACTCTAAAAGTGAAAGAAGCCTGATCAAGACTTTTACTAAAAATATTAAAACCTGAGCAGGCATGGTGGTCTATGTCTGTAATCTCAGTACTTGGGAGGCTGAGACAAGACGATTGCAGGTTCGATGAAGCCAGTGTGTGGAAACTTAGCAAGACCTTGTTTCAAAATTTAAAAAAAAAAAAATTAAATAGGGCTAGGATGCAGCTCAGAAGTAGAAAGTCCCTGAGTTCAATCCCTAGTACCACAAAAAAAATTTTTTTTAATTATCCTTTAATATTTTTGCTTACATGTTCGGCTCAGTTAAGATCAAGTGCTTTATAATTTACTAACAGCTACTAACAGCTACCACTTCATCGGCTTCTTATAAATTGCCAGAGTTCCTTATTATGCATTATCTTCAATTCCCAGAAGAAATCCCAAAACTCCAAAATTCTAATCTTCAAAAACGCTAATCACACCAACTTCTACAAGGAAATTATTTGGAATTCATGCTTCATATCTCAGTAGGTATTACCTCCATTCTTAAAAATGTGAGAAAACCCGGGACTCAGAAATGAAATGATTTATCTGAGTGCAGTGGTACATGCCTGTAATCTCAGTATTTGGGAGGCTGAGACAGGAGGATTGCAGGTTCGAGGCCAGCCTCAGCAACTTGGTGAGGCCCTGTTTCAAAATAAAAAGAGCTGGGGGTATAGCACAGAGGTAAAATGCCCCTGGCTTCAATCCCTAGCATGAAAGGAAAGGAGAAAAAGAGAAAGAAGGAAGGAAGGAAAAGAAAGAAATTATTTTTTCTAGACCACAAGACTTGCGAGTAGCCGTTCCAGGAGCTGAGCCCCTCACAGCCTCTGGCAGTTTCCAAGATGGCGCTCCATGCCTTCTGCCTCCTGCCACCCACCCCTTCATGCAGTCACCCCTGCTGGATCACTGCTGGCCCTTATGACCAAGAACACTGTGCAAATGGCAGTATATGACTTCTGAGACTACCTCATCAATGTCCTGGCAGTTTCCACCATGCTTTTCTCATAGATCTCTCCTTCTAAAGCTAGCCACCATGTTGTGAGGATGCTCAAGCACCCTGCCTGAGGCGTCCACAGGGTTCCTTAACAGCAGATCTCATAGCCCCGGCCGAAATCTTTATTGTCAACACTGAGCCAGAACTGCTTACTTAAGTGACTCCCTAAGTCCTAACCCACGGAAACTGCAAAAGGGTAATATTTACTGTTGTTTGAAGCTACTAAATTTGTCATGCAGCAACAGAGAGACAGCACATGCACGGATGCCTACACCTTCTCTCCATGTCTAGACTGCTGTGTAGCTGTATAATAATAAATCTGCTAAATTTGTTGTAATCACTGCATATTTATGTAGAAATCAATAGAAGAGTTACTGAAATTAAACCTTTCTACCCTATGAATCTTTGAGATGACCACCTACGTGGCTGACATCTCTACATTTACTTCCTGCTGACGGTGGTACATTCTCAGCCTCAGTTTCTACGTACATGTTGCTTTTTTGACCCAACATCTAAAAGACAGTGGACAGAGCTCCATAAGCTTCTACTAGCTAATGCAGGGAGCTATTTAGTCATCTCTTCATTAAGTCCCTTTTAAAACTGTTTTCTGGGTTGCAGTTGTTATTGTTAAAAAAAAAAAAAAACATATATAGCCATAACAAGATAGTATTACACCCAATTAAAAAGGCTTAAAAAAAATACTGACAGAGCCAGGCATGGTGGCGCACACTTGTAATCCCAGTACTTGGGAGGCTGACACCAGAGGATCCCGATTTGCGGCCGGCTTCAGCTACTTAGTGAGACCCTGTTTCAAAATAAAGAATAAAAAATAAGATTGGGGGCGCAGCCCAGAGGTACAATGCCCCTGGGTTCAATCCCCAGTACCGAAAAAAAAATACTGACAGGACCAAGTGCTGACATGGGTGGCACTTTTGGGTACTCATCTATTTGTGAAAATTGCAGCAGCCCTGAGTTCAGAGCCACTCCACTCATAATGGCCCCAACCCAAATGCTCCTCCGCAAGTGACTGGACCAACACGCTGTGGTGGTCCACACCACCGACTCCTGGGCAATAGGGAGGGAAGCGACTTAGGGGACACAAAACCGCTTAGGAGAATTCCAAAGATGTGGAGCTGGGTGAAAAGGTGCATGTGTGCATCCAATTTGAGACATTCCGGAAAAGACCAAAGTAGAGTTAGGGACAAAGCAAAGGGCAGTGGTTAAGAGGTGGGAGGTGACAGCAATGGGGCAGAATAAGGGAATTTTGCCAGGCGAGGTGGTGCACACTTGTAATCCCAGGACTTGGGAGACTGAGACAGGAGGATTGCAGCTTCGCCACCAGCCTCAGCTACTTAGAGAGGCCCTGTTTCAAAATAAAGAATAAAAAAAAAAATAGGGCTGGGGTGTAGCTTGGTGGTAGAATGCCCCTGGGTTCAATCCCCAGTACTATAAAAAAAGGGGGGGGGGGGCTTAAGGCGATAGGAATGTCCTACAACACAATTGTGGAGTTGTTTCCACATGAAACTAAAAACCCCAAAAAGGAAAAAAAAAAAGTGTATAGTTCATTTTACTCTGTTATTTTTAAAAGTAAAAACACATGTACTTTCCTTGAGAAGCAATCTCAATTCACTTTTCCCTTCAGGAGAAATGTAGCCATTTGTTAAATTACCTGCAGAGCCTGGGGCTCTCCTGCTGTTCCAATCTTAGAAAAAGTGCTGATCTCAAGGACTTTTGTAAAAGCAAGTTATTTAGAATCCATGATTTGTATCTCAGGATTCCATCTTCTGTCAAACAATTAACATTTTTTTTATCTTCCTCTACAGCTAAGGACTATTTCCCTGCTACATTCCCCATGGACATTTTTCTAAGGGAGCAAAAAAAAAGATCTTTTAAAGAACATAGATAAGCCTTCGGGAGGCTGAGACCCGAGGATCCAGGTTCGAGGCCAGCCTCAGCTACTCAGTGAGGCACTCCGCAACTTAGCGAGACCCGGTTTCAAAATAAAGAATAAAAAATAGGGCTGGGGGTGTAGCTCGGAGGTAGAATGCCCCTGAGTTCAATCCCCAGTACCACAAAAAAAAAAAAAAAAAAAAAAAAAAGAACATAGATAAAAGGCAGGCCTGGTGGCACACACCTGTAATCCTAGTACTTGGGAGGGTGAGACAGGAGGATCGCAGGTTCAAGACCAGCCTCAGCAACTTAGTGAGACCCTCAGCAATGTTAGCAAGATCCTGTTTCAAAACAAAAATAAAATAAAATAAAAAGGGCTTGGGATGTAGCTCAGAGGTAGGATGCCCCTGGGCTCAATTCCTAGTACTAGCCACCACCACCCCCCCTAAAAAAAATAAAATAAAATAAAACAGAGGGACTGGGGATGTAGCCCAGGGGTAGAGTGTGTGCACAGCATGCATGAGGCGCTGGGTTCAAGCCTCAGAAACTCTCTCCCCACCAAAGAACAGAGACAAAACTGCACAGGTTCTTAATAAACACTTGCTGGAAGAGCCAGTGGTAGGTTTCATCCCTGGAGTCACAAGGGCCCTGCTGTGCCTGTCCCCAGAGTCCCCAGGAGCATTTGTCTGATGGTCAATAGGCAATGTCACCCCCGCACACTTTTGAACAATTCTCTGAAGTTCCATGAGCACTAGAGTGACCACACACCTAAACCCCTTTTGTCCTGGTTCCCCAGGCAGTCAGCCCCTCCATTCAATATCAAAAACGTCTCAAAGGAAATAAATATATAGATGGTCTCCTCAAGGAAGGACTTTTTGGTCTATTTTATTTACCAATGCCAATGTGAAAAAACAGTAGCAACCTGGTGGAAGGCTGTCAACAGACCTTTATTAAAAACAAGATTGGTTTCATTCTTTCTAGCTTGTGAAGACGCACTGAGAAATTAATACGAAGCTGGAACTTTCCAGCCGCCTATGATACGACTTTCATTAGTAGAACACAGAAAGGCTCTCCTGTAAGTGCCTACAAGATATAACAGAAATTTCAGGCATGGCGTCTGACCTCCAGGAAAAGGCCAGACTCGGACACGAGGGAGAACTGTGCAAAACCCTGACGGTAAGAAAATGGGGTGCACTTGTCCACCACCGCCAGCCTTCCTCAGTACCCCGAGCTGAGTGCGTCTGTGGCCCCCTTCAAGGTGTCCCACTGAAGTCACACACGAACCTTGCCTTACCTGGGGCTTTGACCAAGGCACACGGTGCGGATGTGTCACAAACGCACTGGCATTATCCAGCGACAGTCCTGTTTGCAGGAGAAGGACGGGGACTGAAGGGAATGATCAGCTTTTGTCACAGTGCTCTAAGTGAGAGGGAAGAAAGGGCAAGTAGAGTCTCCCCAGGCTAGATGGCATGCACCTCCCCACCCCAGGCCTACCTCGGGCTCCCATAGCCACTCGGGAACTTTCTCCACCTTCACCTGGAGGGACAATCATGTTACTCGGTCACAGAGCAAGGGGGAACCTGCTCCCCATTCTCCTGCGTGGGGAGCTGGGTCTCAATACGAGCAAAAGAAACACCCACCGTCGGGAGGACCATGTATAGCGAGTGACAGATGACTTAGGACACCTGCACGAGGTGGGGGAGGGAGGTCTTTCCTTTGCACTTCTGCCCTCCTGTCCCCCATAAAGTTTTGTTTGGTCTTTCCTTGTTTGTGCTTATCAATTCTGTCCATCTGGAAAGGCAACAATGGCCTGGGCACAATGTGTCTCCCCGCCCCCCTCCTTTCCCTCCACATCTCTCTTTTTTATATACATACTTTTATTGGTGAATTGTAATTATATATCATGCTGAGTGACAGGAATACACGTGCATGCTACACTGGGCTCATTTCCCAGCACACACACCCCCACCCCCTCCCTTTCCCCGCGCATGTCACTGGGATTGGCACTGGCGATTTCACATAGGTATGTAGCATCATCGACACTGTCCTTTAAGTCACCCTCAAAGTACACATGTACTGCCCACCATAAGAGTGGTCCCTCCTCTGGGTAATCTGGAGTCCTCCCCTGGGGGGTGGGGCGAGAGAGAGCCCAGCTGACCCTAGGAGATCCTCATCACAGAAGGGTGGTATGAGACTTTTCTTCCCAGAAACTAAAAACTCGTGAAGCTGTTATTAATAGCCAGGATGACTGAGGGGCCATATAGATTCAAGAATCAAAGCTATCGATGCTACATCTCTGGCGATGTGAAGGAAGCAGCACCCCCACCCGCCCCAACACCACCATCACCAAATGGTCCCACTCAGCATGACAGTAGAGAAGGTAACAAAAAAGACAAAAAGGAAACCAATGTCCAGCGAAGCAGAGACCAGACACTGGGCTTGAATCTCTGGATCCAGGTCTATAGTCCTGAGATAGTTAGTCCACCTCTGCCCTTGCTAGGGTGGATACTGAGAGCTGAGAAGATCCCCTCTTCTGCTTCAGAGGGCTCAAACTGAGCTTCTGCTCCTTGTTTAAAAAAAAAAAGACCCAGAGGCACTTGCTCCATAGAGTTCTGTACTGGTGGTCAATGCAACAAAACACTACCAGCAGAATAAACAGCTGATAAAAGGTAATAAGGTAACTACGTTTTGTAGAGACATACAATGGAATATCACCTAGCTGCTAGACATTTTAATTTAAAAAACTCAATATGGGGAAAAAAAAAAACCCTCAGACAAAGGGGAAAAATGCTTCTAAGCATGCATGCATCATTCTATTGATTGTATTATAGCTTATTTTATTTTATGGTACTGGCAATAGAACCTAGGGGCATTCTATCTCTTAGCTACACCCCTCGCCCTACTTTATTTTTTATTTGGAAACAGGGTCTTGCTAAGTTGCTGAGTGCCCCACTAAGTTGCTGAAGCTGGCTGCAAACCTGTGACCCTCCTGTCTCAGCCTCCCACGTACTGAGATTACAGGTGTGCATACCTACCTCTATTATTTTAAATAAATGTTTGTATGTGTAGGGAAAAAAATTTGTAAATACACTCAATATACCAAAGGTTGAACACAAACCAAGTTTTAAATTTCATAATCTTTGAATGGCAGGATTGCAAGGGACTTTTGTCTTATACTTGAATTTTTAAAAACTCTCCTACAATAAACGTGCTGTATAGTAATCACTAAAACAAATAAGTAAACAAAAAAGAGCATGCTTGGTTATCCAAAGCTCCACTCAATCCTTCTTCCAACCAGAATCCAGTGTGTACGGACCCTGCGTGATTTCATCGTTACCAGTGCAATTGTAAGCATCATGTTTCACCTTGCAATATAACCATCTGTTTCTCCCATCCATCCTAGATGCTACGCTCCTTGAGAGAAGGAACACCCTAATTTTGTGACACCAGCACTAACTAGCAGATTCAATAAATTCATCCAATAAATATTTGTTGATTCGGCCGGGCATGGTGGCGCACGCTTGTAATCCCAGCATTCGGGAGGCTGAGACCAGAAGATCCGGGTTCGAGACCAGCCTCAGCTACCTAGTGAGGCCCTCCACAACTTAGCGAGACCTGGTTTCAAAATAAAGAATAAAAAATAGGGCTGGGGGTGTAGCTTAGAGGTAGAATGCCCCTGAGTTCAATCCCCAGTACCACAAAAAAAAAAAAAAAAAAAAAAAAAAAATCTGTGTTGATTCAATAAGCCCTTATATAACCCAACTAAAAATAAAGTAGCAGCAAAAATGTTAGCCAGGGTAGAAATGCTGTAAAAAGGACTCAGACTTGTTTTTAAAGATTATATCAATGAAATAAAAAGATAAAAAGTTTTGTTGTTCTATATTCTTTTTTTCTCTCACCTAGATCTTTGCTGTTCAATTCATTTGCTTGGGTTCATGTTAAGGTGGTCATTAAATCATTTAACTTGTCCTCACAAATTCAGGAATGTTTGGTTCATTCAGAAAACCTCTGATGTTCTCAAATGCTACCATGTCCACGTGGTCCACTCCACTGGGATCCACGTTGGCCCCCACGAGGATCTGCGGCCAGAGCCAAAGGCTCCGGGAGGATGATATAAGGAAGACTTCAAGCCCCGGATGGATAACAACTTCAGAAACCTCCTAAGCAATGTGAAAATTGCACAGAAACGCCACTCTAGGCCAACAGAGATGCGCCGCACTGCTATCATTTTTTTCTTAAAGAAATGAAGGAATCCTGGCAAATGTGTTCTCTAACCCAAATTGCAAAGGGGCCGATTTTAAGTGCATAGAGACCTAGTAGTATGATTTGCATATGTTATCAAATATCAAAAGTCCTTAAAAACAGCTCACCCCTTAAGAGTGACCTGACTTACCCGTTAAAAAAAGAAAAGAAAAGAAAAGAAAATCATTTTCCATGTAAATAAACAGGCAGAAAAGAGTTTTCTCAAAGATAATGTTGAATGGCAGGCAAAAGATCAACTCCCAATTAATTTGTCAGTCATGGTGTTCTGAATGGCAGTAGCAGAAAACCTCAACTGAAGCAGAACTAGAAAGTGCATAAATTTATAGTTTAGTATCCTTGTGCAAACTTGCGATGTGTAGGGTACCACGTGCCAGCGCAGGGAGATCTGTGTGACTCAACTGTGGTCTCGTTGGATCAACTTCTAGCTCTTCTCCTTCTTCTTGATCAAGGCACAATATGGCTGCTATGGCTCCAAGCACCCATCTAGTCTCTGGGTCTCTCGTTAAGAGCACAAAAACATTTCCCAGAATCCCTTCTGAAGACCTCCCAGGTGCTGGAGGCTTCTGGGAAGGATTTTGCTAGATGACAAAAGAAGCTTAAAGGAGCCTAAGCCGCTATTGATCTGACGGCGACAAATGGGGGAGTAGGCAGCCTGGAGCTGCAGCGGGCACCAGCTAATTAACCAGCACCCGACAAGCACAAAAAGCAATGTGCAGAGGAGGACAGGGTGGAAGGACAGAAAGCACCTGGTCCTTAAGGGCACTGTGAGCCCAGACACCCAGTGGGAGCCCCTTCCCCTCACTACTTGAGGCAGGTCAGTATCTGATGCCTTCAACTGCTATTGGTCAGACATTCTGCCACTTGCAAATAAATACTGTGTGTGTGTGTGTGTGTGTGTGTGTGTGTGTGTGTGTGTGTGTGTGTGTTTTACTGGGGATTGAACCACCCAGGAACATTCTGTCTCTGAGCTACACCCCTCAGCCTGTTTCTTGTTTTTAATTTTGAAATAGGATCTCACTAAGTTGTGGAAGGCCTCACCTTACTGAGTCCGGTCTCAGACTTCCAAGTACTGGAATTACAAGTGTGCACACCAAGCCTGGCATAAACACACTCTTAAATATTCCCTTGAGGTTTTAGAGAAAAGAGGACTGAAAACTTGGCCAAAATCACAAAGGAGGAAGATGCTTAGAGACAGGGGGGCCAGGTTGCAGCACCTTTACTCCAACTCTGGGCACCTTTGAAACCACCTGGCTTCCATTTTCTTCTTTTCTTTTTTTTTTTTTTTTTTTTTTTTTTTTTTTTTTTTTTTTTTTTTTTTTTTTTTTTTTTTTTTGTGTGTGTGTGTGTGTGTGTGTGTGTGTATGTGTGTGTGTGTGGTGCTGGGGATTGAATCCAAGAGCATTCTACCTCTGAGCTATACCTCCAGCCCTATTTTATTCTTCTATTTTGAAACAGGGTCTCACTAAGTTGTAGAGCCACCATGCCTGACTCCTATTTCCATACTCTTAAATGTATGCCACGGAGTGTTCATTTCAAAATTCTGATTCAAATCAATCAGTGTTTATTATTTACTTTCTAGGAGTGGGAGAACCAACGCTAGGGAAGTATGCTCCAGATCTCACTCATTATCTAACTTAGAAACAAAGGAGAATACACAGACAAGAAGAACAGTTACTGCCCAAATGGGCAATGAAAGTCCATTCCCAGTACTCGGGAGGCTGAGACAGGAGGATTGAGGGTTCACGACCAGCCTCAGCAACTCAGCAAGGCTCTCTGCAACTTAGCGAGACCCTGTTTCAAAAGAAAAAATAAAAAGGGCTGGGGGTGCAGCTCAGAGGTGAATGCCCCTAGCTTCAATCCCTAGTATCACAAAACAATACATAAATAAATAAAGCCCAACCATCTAAATGTGCCAAACTAACCTCATTTTAGATGGTTACATCTTGCTTTTACCCAGCCACCTCTCCCTTCTTTTTATTGATTTAAAAAATGTTTCTTTCCCACAATCCTTTTGTTTGCTAACGAACAAACACACTCAATTTGGGGATTTTTTTTAGAAGACCATTTATTTGACCATAATCTTAAATATCAAGCTAGGCACACACCTGTAATCCCAGTACTTAGGAGGCTACTAAGATAAGAGGATCACAGGTTCAAGGTTGGCCTCAGCAATTTAGCAAGACCCTCAGCTAGTTAGTGAGACCCTGTTTTGAAATAAAATAAATAAATAAAAAGGGCTGGGGGTGTAGCTCCATGGTAGAACTATCCCTGGTAAATAAATAAATAAATATTTGCCCACATTTTCAAAATAAGCAGGGTTTTGTTGTTGTTTATTTTTTGTTTCATTTTGTTTTCATGTTTAGGTCATTTCAAGTCAGTTTAGTTAAGAACAACAAAACTGCTCCAACATCCTCAAGTAAAAGAAGTCTGATCTCTTGAATTGTTTTTTATTTTTTTGTTCTGAAACAGAGCCTTACTAAGTTGCCAAGGCTGGCCTCAAACTTGCAATCCTCCTGTATCCGCCTCCCAAGTACAGGGATTACAGGAATGCATTACCACACCCAACTAAGAAACGTGTTATTTTTCCAAAGTTGAATAAATTCTGTGATCATTAGAAAGCTCAATAATTAGATCATGGAAAGTGTTTTATTAGCAACTTTTGCTCCTCAAATAACACCAATTTTTAAAAAAGAGATGAAAAACAGACAAATAAGTGAAAATGTTTATATGACACAGATCTAACAGAGGACTTGTATACAGAGTATATAAAGAACTCCTACAACTGTAACATGAGATGACTCTAAGAGCAGTCTAATCTATGTCAAGTTACTCAACAAAGTTATACAAAATAATGCAGTAATTAAAAGACAAGAGATGTTCACGAAAGAAAACATACAATTGATTAGTAAGCACAGGAGAATCTATCATTACATCTGGAAAATATAAAACCACAATGAGATATCACTACACATCCTCCTAAATGGCTAAAACTACAAAGACCGACAATTTCAAGTGTTGATGAAGATCGCAGTTGCTAGAAGTTTCACACACTGCTGGTGGGAATGTCGAGCGGTGCACAGCCCTTGGAAAAGAGATGACAGCTAAACATACACATTTTAAAAGGCCGGGCGTGGTGGCACACCCTTGTAATCCCAGTACTTGGAGGCCAAGACCAAAGAATTCAGGTTCGCAGCCAGCCTTAGCTACTTAGTGAGGTCCTCTGTAACTTAGTGAGACCCTGTTTCAAAACAATGAATAAAAAATAGGGATAGGGGTGTAGCTCAGAGGTAGAATGCCTCTGAGTTCAATCCCCAGTACCGCAAAAAAAAAAAAAAAAAAAAGATTTGCTCATAGCAATGTTATTCATGATAACCAAAACCCAATATCCAAAGACGAATGGACCAAAAAAATAAAAATAAAATAACACCAAAGTGACTGAAGAAAGGAACAAACTGACCAGAGGATGGCAAAGTCAGAGAGGGATGGATGGCAGGGAGAGGGAGGAGAAAGAGAGAAATAAAAGGAGAACAGAAATCATACCTAAACACAGGGCAGTGGTGCTGCAGAGAACCAGAGGGTGTTCAAAGAAGGCAGAGAGCAAAGACAAACTGTTTACAAATAACAATTAGCCAGCAGCAGGACCAGGGACAGCTGAGTGACATGGAGGTCACCTGGAATTGCAAGCCCAGGTCACCTATCACCGAGGAAGATGTTCAAGGCGCTCGAAAACAGGTTACCACCAGCAGGTGATCGCCAAGGGAACTCTCAAAGATGCGTCTTGGGAAGAAGGGAAATTATCCCAGGAGCAAGCTTCAGCGCAGAAGAAGGTACAGTGAGCAGAAGAAGCCCACAGAGGAGAACTACATAAAATAACAGCAATGCAGCCGGGTGCAGTGGTGCATGCCTCTAATCCCAGTACTGGGAGGCTGAGTTAGGAGGATTGCAGGGTAGAGGCCAGCCTCAGCAACTCAAGGAGAACCTAAGCAACTTAAGCTAGACCCTGTTTGAATTTTTTCTGTATGTGTGTGGCACTAGGGATTGAACACAGGGGCATTCTATCTCTGAGCTACACCCCAGCCCTGTTTTATTTTTTATTTTGAAACAGAGTCTCACCAAGTTGCAGAGGGCCTCACTAAGTTGCTGAGGCTGGCATTGAACCTGCGATCCTCCCATCTCAGCCTCCCAAGTACTGGGATTACAAGAGTGCACCACCATTCCCAGCCCTGTTCTAAAATTTTAAAAGGAGGGGATAAGGGTGTAGTTCAGAGATAGAATGGCCCTGAGGTTCAATTTCCAGTGCTAAAATAAATAAATAAACAAATAGGGCTGGGGTTGCAGCTCAGTGGTAGAATACCCCTGGGTTCAATCCTAAGCAAAGAAGAAAAGGATGGAAGGAAGGAAAGAAAAAAAAAAAAAAAAACAATGCTGGCAAATTTAGGACTAAAAAATGAGACAAATACACAGAACAGACACCACTATATTAATGGAAGGATTTGGTGAAAGGATTTCAGGTAAGTCTTGCTTTCTTCTTCATGCTTTTATTGTCTGCTCTGTGTGTATGAAAAATTTAAAAAAAATTTTTTTTGCAATATTAGCCAGTTTTTTTTTTTTTTTTTTTTTTTTTGCGGTACTGGGGATTGAACTCAGGGGCATTCTACCTCCGAGCTACACCCCCAGCCCTATTTTTTATTCTTTATTTTGAAACCGAGTCTCACTAAGTTGCGGAGTGCCTCACTAGGTAGCTGAGGCTGGCCTCGAACCCGGATCCTCCAGTTTCAGCCTCCCGAATGCTGGGATTACAAGCATGCGCCACCACGCCCGGCCTGCAATATTAGCCAGTTTTAAGGACCAAGTGTGCTCACTTAGAATGAAATGGAAACAAAATCAAACATCAAATTTTCAAATTCCCAGAATATCAGCCTATCAGTGCTAACATCAAGTTTCTCTTAAAACCCGTGACCACTAGCCAGGTAAGGTGGCGCATGCTTGTACTCCCGATACTTGGGAGGCCGAGATAGGAGGATCGCAGGTTCAGAGCCAGCCTCAGCAACTTAGTGAAACCCTGTCTCCAAATAAAGAATAAAATAGAGGTAGAACATCCTGGGGTTCTATCCCCAGCAATACACACACACACACACACACACACACACACACACACACACACCCTGAAGACAAATTTGAAAGAACACTAAAAGCTGGGTGTGTGCATTCACTCAGTAAGTGTTTACCAAAGGTTTGCTATATTCCAGGCACTATACTGCATCCGGAATTAACAAGATTAGAACAAAAACCGAAAGTCATCATAATACTGGATTTATAGGTCTTCTTTTGAAGTTGTAATAGGATATGTTTATGGGAAACATTTCTCCAAATGTCTTCAGGTAAGGCAAAGTTACCTGAGTCAAGAAGAGCGCTGTAACAGTCGAAGGCAATCTAGTTGGCCCTAGTTTTTTTTAATGGATACACTAACATGAGTTTTATACATAAAATTAATTTAATATAAATGATGAATTCCCATGTTAATTTCAAACCTTGAATTTTATCAACCATTTCCATCGGCAGTAAAACACCACCCTACGCTGTTTATAAGAGCTCTGAGCTTGCCCTCCGAGTTAGCCACATTGTATCCACCGTCCTCCGGTTTAGTTCCCAAGTATCAAACCTTTAGAAACTATGTTTTAATCATGTATCAATTGCCCACTCTTGCTCAAAGTATCAATTGCCAAAACATTGAACTGACTTAGACCAAGGCAACAGTATCTTATTAAAAGTCAGCTTCTTAAGCTGGGTATGGTGGCCCACACTTGTAATCCCAGCATTCGGGAGGCTGAGACCAGAGGATCTGGGTTCGCCGCCAGCCTCAGCTACCAAGTGAGGCCCTCTGCAACTTAGTGAGACCCTGTTTCAAAATAAAGACTAAAAAATAGGGCTGGGGGTATAGCTCAGAGGTAGGATGCCCCTGAGTTCAATCCCCAGTACCAAAAAAAAAAAAGTCAGTTTCTCCCCAATAAAATAAAAAGTTTCCAGCGCATCTTGATTAGACATAAAAGCTGCATTTGGCACAAAGGGACTGGAGAAATCAGTATTCCGAATAATTTGAATGGAAACTATTAGGCGCTGGCTTTCCTGGCCATGTGGAAGTGGTTATGAGGTAACAGCCAACCCTATGTCACCATGGCAGAAAGAGAAGGCAGGAAGACTACAATCGAGTAATGCCACAGCAGAGATTGTGACCACCAAAACAAGAAGGAAGTTGACCCACCCCGTACCCTCCACCTGTCCTGCTTGGAGAGCTCTCCTTTCAATCAAAACACCAAACAAGAAGAGAGGCCCAGCCATGGGAACCTCTCCCAAGCCAACAGTAACCAACTCAGGAATACCTGTGTGCCCCGCTAGGAGGGCCTCAAAGAACTATGTTGCAGGATATGGTTTCTGTGCCCCTTCTTCTCCAGAGCACCTTCAATTAGCAGAGAAAGGACATTTCTCAAAAATACTAAGGTGTACTTGGCAGGGCCACTTCCAAAAAGATCTATTTAAAATGCCCAGTTCGCCACACTATTAAAACATTAAGTATCTAGGAACTCATAAAGTTTCCCTCCTCTCCTGGGAAGGTCATGGAGTCAATATACCTAAGCACATTCAGGAGGCAAAAATTAGGTTCTTGTCTTTTTCCTAGAGCTCTCTAACCTTCTCTAGGATGCAAAAAAGTTTCTGTTGTTGGGTGTGTGTGTGTGTGTGTGTGTGTGTGTGTGTGTGTGCCACAAGCATCCTTCTCCACTCATTTTCTCAATGAAGTAAACTCTTATGTACTCAATGAATATTAGATTATGGAACTCCATTAAAAAAAAAAATCTGGCATGGTGGTGCACACCTATAATCTCAGTACTTGGGAGGCTGAGACAGGAAGAAGACCACAGGTTCAAGAACAGCCTCAGCAAGTAGTGAGAATCTCATCAACCTAGCAAGACCCTGTTTCAAAATAAAAAATAAGATAGGGCTGAGGATATAGCTCCGAGATGAATGACTCTGGGTTTAGTCCCCAGAACCACAAAAAAATAAATTAATTTTTAAAAAGTTTCCAAGCTGGGCATGGTGGCAAATGCCTGTAATCCCAGTGCATAGGAGGCTGAGACAAGAGGATCATAGGTTTGAGGCCAGCCTCAGCAATTTAATGGGACACTGTTTCAAAATTAAAAAAAAAAGCCGGGCGTGGTGGCGCACGCTTGTAATCCCAGCATTTGGGAGGCTGAGACCAGAGGATCCGGGTTCGCAGCCAGCCTCAGCTACTTAGTGAGGCACTCTGCAACTTAGTGAGACTTGGTTTCAAAATAAAGAATAAAAAAAAATAGGGCTGGGGGTATAGCTCGGAGGTAGAATGCCCCTGAGTTCAATCCCCAGTACCGCAAAAAAAAAAAAAAAAAAATTAAAAGGACTGGGGATTGTACCCTGGAGAACACCCCAGGGTTCTATTCCCAGCACCCTAACACACACACACACACACACACACACACACACACACACACACACACTTTCCTTGGACAGTTTATTTAATGAAAAGCAAAACAAAAACATTCATCTGGATTCTTTGCAGTCTTGGGATAATTCTAAAATAATTGCAATAATCCAGCAAAGTTGTCTAGGATAGATTATTATTTTTTTTCTTTTGGTACATTTGGCCATTATTGAACTAATGCACTCTTAATCAATTTGAGGGAAGAGATATCAGTGTGAAAAGGAGAATTAGAAACCTACCTTCAGAGGATTTTCATCATCACCTAACTTGGCGGAGGGTTACTGGGGATTGAACTCCAGGGGCACTCTACCTCTGAGCTACATCCTCAGTCCTATTTTTATTTTGAAACAGGGTTATGCGAACTAACCCAGGCTGGCCTCGAACCTACAATCCTTCCAAGTACTGGAATTACAGATGTGCAGCCCTTCTCTGGGCTCACAGTGACATAACTTCTAAAGGCACACCCCAACTCACAGGGCGGGCACACCACAGAACTGCATGCCCCTAGGAGGCAGAGCTACCTCCTACCAGGTATTTCTAGTTTCCTGTGCACATAAAGAACCAAGGAAGAGATTCTGGAAGGCTACCTCCGCTACCAGTCCCCCCCCCCCCCCAGCAAGCCAGCCACTGCCCGATAATGCTTCTATTTATTTTCCCCAGAAGCAGATCTATTAGCCAGACATTCTGAAAACACAAACGTTTCGTTGTGCTTGGAGGAACTCCAACATGAGTGCCCTACTGCAGAAGGACGCCGCAGGAATATAGAGTGTGGCATGTGGGTGCCCTGCCCACGTTACCAGGAACTGTCACAGGCCGAGGGTTAAACCCCCAGCAATAAGGTAGAGAGGGACTTCCGAAGGGCCCAGCCTTTCCCTAAAAACCAACCCCGTTTTTTAGGGCCACTCCCCCTAAAGCTTGCAGGATCAAAGAGGCTTTTCTTTCTCCATTCCTTGTTCAGATGCAATAAGAAAAGCAAGACAATGCTGGGGGTGGGGTGGGGGGGTTCTGAAATGGGCTCTGGAAGTCACCGCGTGCAAAGCACATTAAAATCCAACCCAGCGCTAGGCCAGGCTTTGGCTTACAAAACACCGCCCGCTGAACGCAGGAGATGGGAGTCCCCGGAGGACTCGAGGCGGGAGCCAGGGCTGAGCGAGTCAAATCTGGGAAACTAACAAGGAGGAAGGCTTTAACAACAATCATAAAATGAAACAGCCCGAGGCCGCCGGTACTCCGGAGAGAGGGAGAGGGGGATGGGGGGAGGCTGGGGCTGCTAAATCGTTCCAGATGAGAAGCAATCGCTCCCCAGCTCCGCGAGCTGATCTGATACCAGGGTCCTGGTTTCTTTGTGAGCCTCACCTCCCTCCTTCCTGGGGAACCCTACAAATCCCCCGCAGCCGCTGGTCTCCAGCTGCCATAAAGGAAACCCCAGACTCATTACAGATGACTCCAATCCCTCCCGTCCCCTACCCGGTTTCAAATAAAACACGCACCCTCTCCCGGGGTGAAGCCGGATCACACAGCTAAAGTTTCCGGAACTTAAATCGTAAAACCACAATCAGAACTTGCGTTTGAAATGCTCGACCTCAAAATAAAAAAATAAATAAAAATAAATCTGTCCTTTGCTTAAAAAGGAAGGAAAAAAAAATCCAAACTTCGCCCTCCATATAAAGACAGGCAGTAAACCACACACACACACACACACACACACACACACACACACACACAACCTAACTTTGGCAGAGGGCGTGTTCCTCTTTGTCACCCACCCGGAGCCTCGCGCCGCGCGTGGGCGAGCTGCGGGCACCCGGCGGCGCGGTGGCACCGAGCGCGCGGCCACCTCCCCGGCCGGCCACCGGCCTCGGGGGCCGAGACTGCAGCCCGGGGGTCCGGAAGCGGCGCGGGGCGCTGTCAGCGGGCCCGGCGGGACGGAGGAAGCGGGGGTGGGGAGGCGAGCAGGGCCGGCGGGGAGCCCCCAGCCCGGGTCCGCCGGGGCGAGCGCGCCAGGGCGCAGAGGGCGGCGCGGAGCCCCGAGGCCCCGGAGCCCCAGCCATTGTTGCCGGGGCCGCCCGCTCCCGGCGGGACCCCGCGGCCCTGCGCCCACCTCGCACAAGTTGGGGGTCCCCGCCGCCCTCTCCCGCCGCGGTCATTGTTCGGCGCGCCTCCTACCTCGGCGGCTCCGGTGCGGGCTCCGGGCTCCGGGCTGCGCGGCTCCCGAGCCCCGGGCAGGCGAGGGCGCGGCGGCTCCGAGACGCGGCTATTAATACCCTGGGGCGGCGGCGCGGGCGCGCGATCCGGGCTGGCGGTGGCCGGCCGAGGTCCGAGCCATCAGAGGTGGCGCGGGGCGGAGGGGAGGGCGGAGCAGGCCGGGTGGGTGGGGAGCGGGCTCCGGGTCGCCATGGCCGCCTCGACGCCGGGGAGGAGCGGCGCTAGCGGGCGGCGGCCGCGTCCCCGCCCCGGCCGAGCGAGCGAGCCGAGCGCCCCCGCGGGACCCGCCGCCTCCCCGGGCCGGCCAGCGGGAAGAGCCGGCGGCCGCGCCCTCGCGCCTGGGCCGGCCCCTCGCGGGGTGGGGAGCGGGGCGCGCCGAGCGGAGAGCCACAGCCCCCTCCAGCGTCCGCGCCGCGACCTGCGCGCCCCGCCCCGGGGGCAGGTGCGCGGCCGCCAGGGGGCCCCGACACCCCACCTCCCCGCCGCGCCTTACTTGGTCTGCGAGCGAGCGAGCGCGGGAAGCGCCCCCCGGGAGACGCCAGCCCCGATGCAGCGACGCGAAGCCAAGGAGGAGGGCGGGAGACCCGTGCACCCCCGAGGCCGCCGGCGAGGGATCCGGGGCGCCGACTCCGCCGTCGTCTATGGAAGCCCTGCACCCGGCTACGACGTCGCGTGGGGCGCGGCGCTTTTTAGGGACCCACGAATCCCCCCCTTCCACTCCCCGCGGCCGCTTGCGCGGGCTTCCGGCACCACCCCCGGGGGAGGGGGCAACTGTCACCTCCGCTTCCCGCCCCAGCCGCTTCCCTCCCCCTGGGAGAACCCCAGGACGCACTCTCCACCACCACCACCATCCGCCCGCCCTCTGAGGTCAGCAGCAGTGTCCCCCCGGGAAAGGCGTGCAAAGATGCTGGGTCGCCTTCTGGGTTTATAGGACTTGATAGAACTAAGAGACAGACTGAGACCCAGGAGGCGGAGACTGTCGGGGGTCCAGCCACCCCCCACTCACCAGCTGCCTCTTTACCCCCTCATTCGCTTCCTGGGTGCTGGTCTCGCCTATCGCTCCCCTCTCTGTGTTGCAGAGTTGGGAAAGGTCTTGGGCGCCTGCAGGTGACACACGGAAGCCTTGTTCTGCCTGGGCCTGAAGCTGGTCAGTCCCAAGGCGGCTGGCTCAGAGCCCTGGTCACTCTGCGTCCTGGGGTCCACTGACCCCTCTCCAAAGGAGAGCAGAGAGATGCCTGCTGGGTATGGGGTACCCAACTAGGTCTTTAAATGCCTACATGGTAGAGACGGGTTCAGGAGGACAGGGAGAAGATACAGGGGTAGGTCATTGGTGCTCAAGAGAAACGGTGGGTGTGAGGTTTGGGCCTGTCACCAGCCAGCTATGTGGCTTTAGACACAGCCTGGGTCCGACACTTTCAGCCAGTAATTCTCTAAATGTGGTTCTTAGACCAGGAGTAGCTCGCTACAACCCAGGCAGCACCTGACAGCTTTCAGAAATACAAATTCTTAAAGGTCGGTCCCAGACCTACCTGATCAGGTTCCCAAACCTTAGCTGGCATCAGGATCACCTAGGGAACAAAATAGGCTAGATGGTGCTCCTTGTGGCACACCTGTGATGGCCAAGTTTGAGACCAGGCTGGGCAACTCAGCAAGCCCTTGTCTCAAAATAGAAAGAGCTGGGGTCTCAGTGGTAGAGTGCCTCTAGGTTTAACCTCCAGTATTGCCAAAATAAAACTTTTTTTTTTTTTAATATAAGAAAAGATTGTAGGCCAGGCATGGTGGTACAGGCTTGTAATCCCAGTACTTGGGAGGCTGAGAGAGGAGGATTGCAGGTTCAAAGCTGGCATTAGCAACTTTACTAGACCCTCCATAACTTAGTGAGACACTTTCCAAATAGGACTGGAGGTCTAGCTCAGGTAGAATGCCCCTGGATTCAATCACAAGACACACACACACACACACAGAGAGAGAGAGAGAGAGAGAGAGAGAGAGAGAGAGAGAGAGAGATAATAGAAAGATAGATCGACTGATAGAGAGATAGAGCTCCTTCCCCAAAGTTTCTGATGCAACAGATCTGGGGTGGGGCACTTCTAGCTTGTTCTTAGAGAGTTCTGTTGCTCTGGACCCGGAGAATCACTGTATTGGACCTCAAATGCACGAAGTCACCTAGATTAGAAACCACAACAAAAAATAACATCGTCCAGGCTGCACCCTAGTCAAACAGATTCCTGGAGTCCCGGGAGCCAGCCAGTATTTTAAAAGTTGGCAGGTAGCCAGGTGTGGTGGCGCACGCTTGTAATCCCAGCATTTGGGAGGCTGAGACTGGAGGATCTAGGTTCCTGCCAGCCTCAGCTACCTAGTGAGGCCCTCCGGAACTTAGTGAGGCCCTGTTTCAAAATAAAGAATAAAAAATAGGGCCGGGCGTGGTGGCGCACACTTGTAATCCCAGCATTTGGGAGACTGAGACCGGAGGATCCGGGTTCGCGGCCAGCCTCAGCTACCTAGTGAGGCACTCCGCAACTTAGTGAGACTCGGTTTCAAAATAAAGAATAAAAAATAGGGCTGGGGTATAGCTCGGAGGTAGAATGCCCCTGAGTTCAATCCCCAGTACTGAAAAAAAAAAAAAAAGTTGGCAGGTGATCCCAGTGTGTGCCCAAATTTGAGAACAATCCTTGTAGACGTGAGACCAACATTTGCTTCCTTTCTTTCTTTCTCTTTTCTGTGTGTGTGTGTGTGTGTGTGTGTGTGTGTGTGTGTGTTTAGGGGGCATACTGGTGATGGAACCCAGGGGCATTCTACCTCCAAGCTATACTCCCAGCCCTATTTTATTTTTTATTTGGAAACAGGATCTCACTAAGTTGTTGAGGCTGGCTTCAAATCTGCCATCCTCCTGTCTCAGCCTCCTAAATACTGGAATTATAGGTATGTGCCTAGCTAGATATTTAAGTTTATGGTCAAATGAATAGATATCTAAAAATAGCACACAAAAGGATTGTGGGAAAGAATTTTTTTTTTTTTTTTAGCGGTACTGGGGGTTGAACTCAGGGGCATTCTATCTCCAAGCTATACCCCCAGCCCTATTTTTTTATTCTTTATTTTGAAACCGAGTCTCATTAAGTTGCGGAGGGCCTCACTAGGTAGCTGAGGCTGGCCGCGAACCCGGATCCTCCCGTCTCAGCCTCCCGAATGCTGGGATTACAAGCGTGCGCCACCACGCCCAGCTGGAAAGAAATATTTTTGAAATTATTTTCAAAAGGTGGGGCTGTAAAAGCAAGATATAACCATCTCAAAAGAGGTAAGCGTGGCACATTTAGGTGGCTGGAAATTGACTTTATTTATTCATTTATTTGTGGTACTAGGGATTGTACTCAGGGGCATTCTACCTCTGAGCTATACCCCCAGCCCTTTTGTTTGTTTGTTTGTTTGTTTGTTTGTTTGTTTTGAAATGGGGTCTCGCTAGGTTTCTGAGAATCTCCTTACCTTGCTGAGGCTATTCTTGAACCTGCAATCCTCCTGTCTCCGCCTCCTAAGTACTGGGATTACAGATGTGCGCCAACACATCCGGCTGAGATCAACATTTTCTACACGTTATGCTGTCTTTTTCCTCTTTGTGTATCTGGAATAAAGTTGTTTTGGATTTGCTCTCAACAGATGTGTGATCATAATGCAGACATAACATCTCATGCTGTTTTTACTGTTTCCACATTCATTACCAACACTGTTGAAGGTGACCCTGTAATCGAAGCGATTCTGAGAGGGCTGGAAGGCTGCAACAGGAGCCTTGGGGGAAGCAGTCAGAACCAGAGAAAGAACCGCTGCTGGAGGGCAGGTGGTCCTGGAGAACCTCCAAGGTCGTCTCCCAACACTCACTAACCTTCTGCAGCTGGTGCCAAATCTAAGGGAAGCACTTTTAAGACCCCTCTCCCTGAAAAGCCAGGGATCTGTAGCTAAGATGTTCTGCAACCTGGAAAATGAACTCCTGACAAATTGAGGTGGTTCCTTGTCATTGGGGGTCATCTCTAACTCTCAGAATATAAATATTTATAAGAACCAAGGTCTCCTTTTTACCCCAGGCTGTAGCATGAAGTTATTTAGAAAATATTTCTAAACAGCTGGGTGTGGTGGTGCATGCCTATAATACTAGTGCTCGGGAGGCTGAGACGGAAGGATCAGAGCAATTTAGTGAGGCTCTCTATAACTTAATGAGACCCTGTTTTGAAAATTAAAAAATAAAAATAAATAGGGCTGGGGGTGTAGCTCAGAGGTAGAATGCCGCTGGGTTCAATCCCCAGTACCAAAAATAAATAAATAAATAAAAATTGAAAAGGGTTGGGGAAGCCAGGCGTGGTGGTGCACGCTTGTAATCCCAGTACTTGGGAGGCTGAGACGGGAGGATCCGGGTTCGCGGCCAGCCTCAGCTACCTAGTGAGGCACTCTGCAACTTAGTGAGACTCGGTTTCAAAATAAAGAATAAAAAATAGGGCTGGGGGTATAGCTCGGAGGTAGAACGCCCCGAGTTCAATCCCCAGTACCGCAAAAAAAAAAAAAAGAAAAAGAAAAGGGTTGGGGATGTAGCTCAGTGGCAGAGTGCTTGCCTAACATGTGTGAGGTCCTGGGTTCAATCCCTAATACCACACACAAAAACAACAACAACAACAACAATAATAATAATAATAATAATAATAATAATAAATAAAACAAATGTACATGCATGGTAAATGAAGCTGTATAAACTGGGTGCTGTGGCAAACACCTGTAATCTCAGGAGTTAGGAGGCTGAGATAGGAGGATCGCAAGATCAAGGCCAGCACACATTTCTTGTAAGACCATTTCTTGTAAGACCATTTCTTTTTTTTGCTGTACCGGGGATTGAACTCAGGGGCATTCTACCTCCGAGCTATACCCCCAGCCCTATTTTTTATTCTTTATTTTGAAACCGAGTCTCACTAAGTTGCGGAGTGCCTCACTAGGTAGCTGAGGCTGGCCGCGAACCCGGATCCTCAGGTCTCAGCTTCCCGAATGCTGGGATTACAAGCGTGTGCCACCACGCCCAGCTTTTGTAAGACCATTTTGAAATAAAAAATAGGGCTATGATTAAAAAAAAAAAATAGGGCGTGGATGTAGCTCCATGCTACAGCACCCCTGTGTTCAGTTCCCAGTACCACACACACACACACACACACACACACACACACACACGTGTACACACAATCAATCAAGCAGTATTGATGAGTGCTAAAACATATAAGGGGCCCTCCTAGTATCATTTCTCAAAGATTGTCTCCCCAACAGCTTTTGGACTTGCCAAAATTTTCTGATCTTGTACAAAAATGTGTGCACACAAAGCTTTCCTCTGAAGAGCTCCTGTGTCCCAGTGAAGTGACATTTCTATCCCACAGTTACCTCCTGCTCCTGATCGCACGTTCCCACTGTGCGGTAAAGGAAGTCTCTGGGTTTAGGGCCATGATGGTCTCTGGACCTGACGGTGTGTGTCGTCAGCAACCCAGGGAGCCTGCACGCAAACCCTGGGCAGGGAAAAGACACACCTTTGTGGTGGCCTGGCATAGGGACTCGCTGCTCCAGAACAGAATAAGGAAAAGTGAAGAGAGGGCAGGTCCATGCTTAGCTTACAAAATCCTGCCTGCTAGCCTGTTCTTAGCGACACACTCGTGCCCTCTCACCAGCTCGACATGATGGAGCGAGCTGCCAGGCTGAAAGATGGCCTTCTCAAGGGCCCGTGTCTCGTCTCAGCCTCCCTCATACTGGGATTGGGAAGCCTGGGGGTTTTGCACCGTGTTAATTTCAGCAGCCCACGATGTGGATGCCTCCCCTTTCTGGTTCCCTACCTCCTAGGGTGGCTGAGTTTGCACAGTCTTGTAGTCGTTACTCTTCACTGGAGCCAGCAGAAACTGAACAGCACATCAGGCATGATGGTGCACGCTTGTCATCCCAGTACTTGGGAGGCTGAGACAGGAGGATTCCAGGTTCGCAGCCAGCCTCAGCAACTTAGTGAGGCCATCTGCAACTTAGCACGACATCGATTCCAAATAAGAAATAAAATAGGTCTGGGGGTGTGGCCTGGAGGTAGAAGACCCCTGGGTTCCATCCCCAGTACCACAAGAAGAAAGAGAGAAAGAAGGAAAGACAAAAGAAAAAGAAAGAAAGAAAGTAAGTTGAAGTACAAAGAGAGCAACTGGGACATCTGAGGGTGGAGAACTTCAGGGCTACAGGGAGGGGTCTTGATGTGAGACTTGATTCTTCCAGACCTAGGAAGGGAAGGGGAGGAAAAGCCAGGGGTGGAAACCAGATAGAGAAAAGTCAAAGGAAGGTGGAGGAAAGCAGAGAACAGGGACTAAGGGAATGCTGGCATGGGACACCTTTCACTCAAAAGATAGTTGCAAGCCGGGCGTGGTGGCACAGACTTGTAATCCCAGTACTTGGGAGGCTGAGACCAGAGGATTCAGGTTTGCAGCCAGCCTCAGCTACTTAGTGAGGCCCTCCGCAACCTTGTGAGACCCTGTTTCAAAATAAAAGAATAAAAAATAGGACTGGGGGTATAGCTCAGAGGTAAAATGCCCCTGAGTTCAATCCCCTGTACCGCAAAAAAAAAAAAAAAAAAGATAGTTGCAGGCCCGGTGTGGCGGTGCACATCCGTGATCCCAGTACTTGGGAGGCTGAGACAGGAGGACTACAAGTTTATTGAGGCCTTCAGCAACTTAGTGAGACCCTGTTTCAAAACAAAAAAATAAAATAAGGGTTGGGGGCGGGGAGTAGTTTAGAGGTAAAAATGCCCCTGGGTTCAATCCCCAGGATTAAAAAAAAAAAAAAAAAGATAGTTTCATATTAAGTTTTGGTAGAACCCAAGAGCCCAGTGTAGGGGTACACATCTGTAATCCCAGAACTTGGGAGGCTGAGACGGGAGGATCACAGGTTTGAGGCCAGCCTCAGCAACCTTGCAAGACCTTCAACAACTTGGCAAGACTCCATTTCAAAATTAAAAAAAAATCAAAAAAGGATAGGGGTGTAGTTCAGAGGTAAAATGGCCCTGGGTTCAATCCCACCTCCCCCCCCAAAAAAAAATGGTAAATATTGTGAGATTACCTTTCAAAGAGCCTGCAGTCACTTATTTGTCCAGTGTGGAAGTTTAAACATGGACACAGGTTGTTCGACACTCCTCCCCTTGAGAGGCGGGACCGTGTCCCTGGTCTCTGATTCTGGAAAGGCCGTGATTCTTTCGGTCGAATGAGCACAGTAGAACTGATGCTCTGCGACATTCGTAGCTGGGTCGTGAGAAACCACGCAGCTTCTAGCTTGTTCTCAGCACAGACTTGCTCCGTGTACAAAGCTTCAGCTCTCCGAGACACCCGATCCAGAGCCCCAGATGGAGACGTTCCAGGTGACAGTCCCAGGAGCTGATCTTGGGGGCATTCCAGGCCCGTGTCAGGGTGTGGGTGAAGAAACCAACTGGGAGCCGGCTCTCCACGCCCCTGTCCCTGTCCCAGCCTCGTGAGTTTGACCACCTACACCTCCCCTCGGAGCAGAGAGGAAGCACCACAGCCGGGCCCTTTCCAAACTCCCGATCCATGGAGTCTGAGATAAACTGGGCCTTTTTTTTTTTTTTTTTTTTTTTTTGCGGTACTGGGAATAGAACCCAGGAGCATTCTACCTCAGAGCTACACCCCTAGCTTTACTTTTATTCTTTATTTTGAAACATGGTCTCATTAAGTTGCAGAGAGCCTCACTAAGTAGCTGAGGCTGGCCTCGAACCCCGATCCACCAGTCTCGGCCACACAAGTACTGGGATTACAAGCGTGTGCCACCACACCGGGCTTTAAACTGGGCCTTTTATTTCATTAAGCGCTCATCAGTTGCTGTGAAGCCACAGATAAGTGGGAACAACCACTCATCGGGCTTCTGCGCAGTTCCTCACTCTGGCTACTGGCAAACTTCTAACAGCTGTCATTCCTATAGGTGATAAGGGATAAAAGGAATTCTCATTTTAT
>PVLC010013216.1:0-42259 GCA_004027655.1 Graphiurus murinus | reverse complement strand
GGGGGGGGGGTGAGGAGAGCACCCTAAGGCACATGATGTACTTACACAATTATATTATATCAAGATCACTCACTGAACTGAACTTGAAAGGGAGGGAGGGCGAGGGAGCGGGGTGGGAATTGGGGAAAGGGTCAGATGAGAAATGTGTGCACATTTGTCTATATCAATTTGTACCTAACAAAAATGTATATATACAAAGCACGAATTATTACAATAAAAAAAAATTAAAAAAAAAAACAACATAAGCACTGCTTGTTTAAACCAAGGGACAAACTACATCCAAAACCACAATGTACATACGGCAACTAAATAAAGCTCTAGAGTAAATCTTAAGCAAAAAAAAATAAATAAATAAATAAAATATAATAAATTGCAGAGGTTCTTGTATTGGAATTTTCGGGTATGTGCCACTGTGACCAGCTACTTTAAATAACTATGTGACAACAGTAACAACACCAAATCAGTCTTTCTAGATATATATTCTTTCCTAGCTAGTATCCACTTTTTTATTCTATCATCTATTCATTTATAAAATCAATACATGGAAATATTTTTACATAAGTAGAAATATGTCTTCATCTCTGTTTGATTTCTAAAATGTAAACATGTTATTCAAGGAAGACAAATTTGACCTGAGTCCACACTAACCTAATAACTTTTTACTTCTTTTATTGTATTTATTTTTTTATTTTTTGCATTTATTTTTTAATTTATTTTTAATTTTTTCCTTTTTTTATTGGTGCATTGTGTCATACATTGTTGTGAGGTACAAACTGGTAGAGACATACATGCACACAGATCTCATTTAACTCTTCCCTGATTCCCACCCCATTGTCCCCCCCCACTCCCTTCTCAGGTTCAGTTTAGTGATTGACTTTGATATGTTTGTGAATGTACATACTATGCATTAGGGTGTTTCACCCTCCCCCCCGATCACCTTCAGATAAGTCACCTTCTTTGCATATCTAGGGTTTTCCTTCTTCATCTAGAGTTTCTCCTATGACCCAATTTCTCCCTATATTTCACAAATTAGGGAGAGGTTTCGATATTTTACTTTTTGTGCCTGACTAATCTCACTTAACATAATGTTCTCCAGGTCCCTCCATTTCCCTGAAAATGACATGATTTCGTTCTTCTTTATGGCTGAGAAAAATTCCATTGTGTATATATTCCATAGTTTTGTAATCCATTCATCTGTTGATGAGCATCTTGGCTGGTTCCATAGTTTGGCAATTGTGCATTGTGCAGCTATAAACATAGATACACATGGATTAATCTGGTAGTTTGGTTTCAATTCTTTTGGGTAGATACCCAGAAGTGGTATTGCTGTATCATATGGTAGGCTCATTCCCATTTGTCTGAGGATCCTCCATACTATTTTCCAAAGTGGTTGCACTAATCTACAATCCTACCAACAATGTTTCAGCGTTTCCACTTCTCAACACCCTCTCCAGCATTTGTTGTTGTTTGTGTTTTTGATGGTTGCCATTCTAATTGGGGTTAGGTGAAATCTCAGGAAAGTTTTGATTTGTATCCCTCTGATTGCTAATGATGTTGAACATTTCCTCATATATTATTAGCCATTTGTATTTCTTCCTTTGTAAACTGTCTATTTATTTCACTTGCCCATTTTCTGATTGGGTTATTTGTTTTTTCAGTGGTAAACTCAAGTTTCTTGAGTTCTCTGTATATTCTGGATATCAGTCCAAAAACATATACTGGAAAAAAGATAGCCTCTTCAAAAAGTGGTGTGGAGCCAGGTGTGGTGGAGCACACTTATAATCCCAATATTTGGAAGGCTGAGACTGGAGGATCCAGGTTCGTGGCCAGCCTCGGCTACCTAGTGAGGCACTCCGCAACTTAGTGAGACTCTGTTTCAAAATAAAGAATAAAAAAATAGGGCTGGGGGTATAGCTCAGAGGTAGAATGCCCTCTGACTCCAATCCCCAGTACTACACACACACACAAAAAAAATGGTGTGTGGCAAAACTGGTTAACTATAAGCAGAAAAATTGAGATAAACTCCATTTTCTCATCCTGCACAAGAGTCAATTCAAGATGGATCAAAGACCTGGAATTCAGCCCAGAGACCTTGCAGCTACTTGAAAATGGCATAGGTCCAACACTTCAACACATAGGCATAGGTAAAAACTTTCTCAACAAGACCCCAAAGGCACAAGAAATTCAAAAGAAGATCAATATGTGGGATTGCATTAAATTGAAGAGCTTCTGGGCAGCAAAGAGAACTATCAAGAACCTCAACAGAGAGCCAACAGAGTGCGAGAAAAATTTTACCAACTATTCCTATGATAGAGGACTGATATCCAGAACTTGTTACTTTTTGGGCATTCCATATTATCCTTCCTGACTGATGCCATTCAATGTAAATATACCAACATTTGTCAAGCTTCTACTCAATGGCTGGTGACACCAAGTTCTGTGGAAACAAAGGTGGAAAGCCACTGCCCAGTCGGGGAAACAGTGTCAATACAATGTGACCCTCTTAATACCAGAGATGGACCCAGAGTATAATGAAGTATTAGCCACAGCAGAATAGGGTGGGGACATAGGAGGTATGTTAGATTGGGACATGCTTCCCAGAGGAGCCAATGTGCCAAAGGAATCTTGAAAGATGAATACCAACTAGGTAGGCAAAGATGGTGAGAAAGAACTTTCCTTTTACAAGTTAAAACTGCATGCCATCTTTTAGTCTTTGCTACATATTTTAGCCTCCTCTCTTCAATTTTGATTATAAATTTCTTGATAGTGATCATTTCTTACAATTTGTCTCTACTATTGACAAAGTTTCTACAGTGCTAACTATCTTATCAACTCTTGCTATGTTTCATGTTGGCAATTGTTTATTTTCATCACTGGCCACTTGGACCATTTTTGTCCTCCAAAGGAAAATAAGCTAATCATTGATAATAATGAAATGGCTTATGAAACAGTGTGTCAGTTTTCCTGGAGATCTTTTTAGATTTCATATTTTTTCACTCAAGAATTCTTAACACTACTCTAATAGTGCCATTTTAGCTCACTTCAGAACCTATGCTCATTCATACATGACACCTCCAGAGCTTTGTCTCTTTTAAAACACTCTCTCATTTGAAAAAAAAATATGACTTTCATCAACAGCTTTGGTCAAACTTTTGTTCAGAAAAATATATTAACTTAGGAAAATAACATCATGCAGCTATGTCATGCCAGTGAAAATACCACCATGCCCAGAAAATACGCTCGTGGGTGGCTTGATTTACCCAGAACACCTAATTAAGTTTTGTCCTTTCTTTCCAAGTGACATATTCCCATTTGCTGATTGGTTGCTGGTTATACATGCATCTCCAAAACTACTGACCTCTGATTTGATTCATGTGCAAGACTTAGACGCAAGGAAAACAATACCAACTGAATGAACCCAGAGTTGATTTTGCTCTGTGCTTATTTTTCTGCCCATGGGTGGTATGAATGTCCTTAGATATATCTCTACATAGGCTGAACAGAATATTTATTTTAATATGTAGGATATTAGATTATTTCCTATTTAAATACATCAATGACTCAATCCTACATGTGACTTGTGGAGTACAGATATTCCCTCTGTGAGTGTGAGGTAATTTTTACTTTTTTTGGCTTTTTGGGCATGAGAAAGGAATGAGCAGCAATGACTGGCCATCTCTGGAGACTGTCTGGCAGCCTTTGCATTTTCCAGACCTGCTTTACCAATTCATTTTTAATCCTGTGAAATTTGTTTTATATATTTATTTTTATGCAAAGAAACGTGGACACCATTGTAGTCATTGACTCTAAGAAATCATTGTAGAAAATCTTTCTTTTAAAATCCTTATTTTGTTCAATTACTTTCAAGATATTTTTGGAAATGCTAAATGATACTTTTTTTAGAACTTACATATTTCTTTTCTTTGAGGCCATCTGATGGTTCAGAAGTCTTTACTTGGTTAGGATGTGGAACACGGTGACGTTGACCTGTTTGGCATGAGACAAGGGAAGCTGAAAACCTAAAGGGATGAATCTTTGATAAAAGACCATGAAGTTCCAAACAGGACAATCAGAAGGACAAGTTCTGATACAAAGGGATAACCTGGGGTTCAGTACAAACCTGGAGAGATACTCTGGTGATAATAAGCAGAGCCAGGCTTTTTTGTAGGTTGCCTCGGGTGTGTCTCTGAATTGGGAGATGTCATGAACACTGTAGCAGTATAGAACTTGTTTCATGTATTATGTGGAGTCAGATTTCTGCCCATGTGTGGTATGAATGTCCTTAGATATATCCGTACATAGGTTGAAGAGAATTTTTATTCTTAATATGAATTCTTCTAACACACAGTTGGGATCTTTTTTTTTTTTTGCAGTACTGGGGATTGAACTCAGGGGCATTTTACCTCCAAGCTATACCCCCAGCCCTATTTTTTATTCTTTATTTTGAAACAGGGTCTCACTAAGTATCAGAGTGCCTTACGAGGTAACCAAGGCTGGCCGCAAACCTGGATCCTTTGGTCTTAGCGTCCCAAATGCTGGGATTACAAGCATGTGCCACCACGCCCAGCTGGGATCATTTTCAAGACAGGAGACCTGTTAATGCAATTGCTCTTCTGGACCAAGTCTTTCCTAGTGGGACTGCCAATCAGCCAGACATAGACTCAGGATGTTTTACAGAGCTTCCTCAATTTAACCTACAGGGAAGGTAACTGTCAGAGTGAAGAGTAGGATCTCTGTAAGATAAAAGCAAAATGAAGAGTTAAAATATCTAATGGATTCCCTTGAAGCAAGATTTAGAAAGTTATAAAACTATGGGAAAATGGTCTCTATCACAATGAAAAAGCCCAAGGAGCCATTCTCTGACTTCTCATTGGTCATATTATACATGTAATACAAAGATGACGAGATGGTACCTTCCACCTAGATGGCCTCCTATGGAACATATGCCAGCAACTGTACTTATTATCTGACTTTTGCCCCATTTCCAAATTTCTTTCTTTCCTTCCTTCCTTTCTTCCTTCCTTTCATCTTTCTTGTGGAGCTAGAGGTGGACCTCAGGGGCATTCTACCTTTGAAGTATACCCACAGCACTATTTTATTTTTTATTTGGAAACAGGGCCTCACTAAGTTGTAAAAGCCTCACTAAATTGCCTCACTATTTGAGACTGGCTTTGAACCTGTGATCTTCCTTTCTCAGCCTCCCAAGTACTAGAATTACAAGTGTGTGCTACCATGCCTGGCTCCACCCACTTAAATTTTTTTTTTCAAAAATATTTATGAGAGACCTATATTTTGCTTTAGTTTCAACTAGCCGCCAATATTTAAGGACTTATGGGAAGTAGCATGGAATGGAAACCATTAGTGCTACTAAATGAGGATATTTATTGAGAATAAGGGAAGGAAGACCAGGAGAAAAAGATGAGGAGATTGTGTTATTTACAGGAAAGAAGTACTTTTAGCACTGTGATGACGTTCTCTGTTTAAACATCTTTCTGTGGATTATGAGAAATGGAAAGTGAACATGGACTTAGTGCATCTGAGCTTCTTCCAAATCTAGGGGACTCTTTAGTACCACAGTTGGGAAAATTAATGAATATACTAGTAGTGTCACAGTTAGGGATTACGTGAGTTTATAGTAGTCTTCTCAGAAGGGGTGGCTCATGACCCTCCTCTTAAGTTTGTGTCTTGGCTTGGAGCTTGGAAAGGAAATATGTCTGCTTTGGAAGCATACAGACAACAGGCTGCTAGAACAAACTTAATTGCAGTCTTCCTCACACAAACATGTAACAGTTCTTCGTGCATAATTATGTATTAAATCCTATTGAAATTAATATATTTTACCTTAAATCTGATGTTTTTCTAGCATTGAATACAGAAGCTCAAATTGATGCTTTAATCATGCTTTCCAGTCATCTCTTATATTGTTTGTGAAATTTTAAATTTTCCCCAAGTCTCTTTTATTATCTTACAGCTGGGGTAAATGCCAATAAGGAACTCTGGGCTTATTCCTTTCAACATATTAGCCCCAAGAGAAAGAGAGTCCTCCCTGATATTGCTAATAAAAGTTCTGAGGTGATCACTAAATGGATAAACTTGGGTCAATGGCCATTTCTGAGCTAGACTACCTTGGATACCCGTTACTAGGCAACCTGCACATTTTCCTGGCTGGTGGGGGATAAAGGGAATGATATTGTGATTGGATGCTCAATTTAAGCCTTATGGAGTAGTTAGAAGAAAAACAACTCACATTTTAGACAGAACAATTATTCTCTATTTATTTAAGAAATAGGGATAGAGTTTGCCAAAAGAAATAGGTTATTGTTTCCTGTAGAATCAGGATGATAGGGCATCCTGGATAGATAAAACAAAAACGACCATAATCTGTTAAACATATATTATCTTTTAAAATTGGAAAATTTTACATTTAGAAGAGAAAGTTAGTAAGTCCTCTTTATACGAAATTCTAGTATAAGCAAATTTGCTGTTGTTGATTTCATCATAGCCATTTTAGGTAACTGGCAATCAGAACTTTTCAAGACAATTTAAACTGAACTAGAATGAAAGTAAATAAATCCCAGGTCAAAGAAAGGCCACAGGAAGATGGAAAAAATGAATGAAAATGATGAAAGTAATCTCAGGCTTTGTAGTTCTCCCATATTAAGACCCAGGATCTGGTATATCAAAAGATACACAAAAGAGATGGAAATCAGGAGACAAGGCCTGGTGCCAGCATATAATTATGATGGCAAGATGAGAGTCAACAACTTCTAGTCCAAAGTTGTCCTAGTTCAAGCCCTCATGATGATGATGGTGATGATATGCTGGGGATGGAACCCAGGGGCATTCTACCTCTAAGCTACACCCCAGCTCCTTTTTAAAAAACATTATTTGAAAACAAGGTCTTACTAATTGCTGAAAGCTTCACTAAGTTTCTGAGGCTGGCTTTGAACCTGTTATCCTCCTGTGTCAGAGGCCCACATACTGAATTTACAGGCATGTGCCACCATGTCCCACTAAGCCTTCAATATCTTTTGACTTGACAATGAAGATCAAATTCTAAAGAGTCCCCTTGTGCCCAGATTTTCCTTTGTTCAACCAAGTTATCACTGTTATTATTGTGTTCTCTCAACAATAAATTAATGACCATTACAATGTTTTGAAAGGCTTTGGGAAAAGAAACATTAACCATGGTGGTAAATTCAGTCAGCTGGAAGCTGACTGAAGGGTAGAGGAGTGATATGAGAGCTCTAAAGACAGGTAGAATGTGATATTGAGACGACTAGGATGAGGCAAGTCTTCCCAAAGTAAGTAGGTAACATGAAGCAGGACCACAAAGGACCAGCATGCCCTAATAAGGGAGCAGGTAAAGATACCAATGGGAGATTTTGAAATGATTATATTGAAAAAATTTGCCTGTAGTATCAGATAATCTGTAAAACTTTTTTTCTCCTTTTTTTACTGGGGATTGAATCTGGGGGCATTCTACCTTTGAGCTACACCCCCAGCCCTATTTTATTTTTTATTTTGAAACAGGGCCTCAGTATGTTGCAGAGGGCCTCACTAAGTTGCTGAGGCTGGCCATAAACTTGTGACCCTCCTGTCTCAGCCTCCCAAGTGCTAGGATTACAGGAATATGCTACTATGCCTGGCTTCCAGAATTTAATACTTTTATGACTCACGCATAATGAATCATTCCAGTTTGAAGCTTTTATTTTAGCATTTTTTCCCTCATACGTCTTAAAGCACATCCTAGAATACATCATTTTTCTTGATATACAAAAAAAGCATAGAATAATCTGCAACTCTTTTTAACAAACTTTTTCCTACTGCCAGTCACCTTTTAGTGGCAAGGATAATAAATCCATCTTTGTGGTCTCACACTCTGGTGTTTAGCACAATGGTATGTAGTAGCTGTCCAATAAATATTTGTTGAACTGGATTGAAATGAATCCAGTTGTAAATATTTTCTGGTTACATGAATGAAATTAAGTAATATACAATTTTTCTTGGCTGAGCTTAGGAGCTATTCTAACACTAATAATTAAACATTTTCCTTAGAATGAAATTTTGAAATTTGAGTTCAGATCATTTACTACATATAACCTGTTTCTTTCTGGAACAGATGATGAATGAATATCAACTCCTTGTGAGTTCATTTTTGGAAAGAAAATATATGTATATAATAAATATAAAGAAAACTTTTTTTTACATTGAAACTTTTGGTTTCTAATAAAATATTGAAAATTTAGTCAGTACAATAAAACAAGGTGAGTCACTGTCTGGAAAACAAAAAGTCTTAAAATCAAAGTAGTGTACACTATGGTAGAACAGAGAGCATTCTTTGGATTTTACCCCAATGAGGGTAAAACACCCTTCAGAAATATTTAATCTCATTTTTTTAAATTCCATATTTAATAAGCAGCAGTGTATTTACTCACTTTGTTTTTTAGTCATTTAACTGATGCTTGAAAGGACTATCTTTCACTATAGAAATAAATGTTTTGATGGTTGGTATGATATCAATGAAGAAATTAAATTTTGTCATTTAGTATACTGTTAGAATACTAACTCTGTGTGTGTGTGTGTGTGTGTGTGTGTGTGTGTGTGTGTGTGTGTGTGTGGTGTGTTCACCTGAGTTGTATTCTATTTGGGTAAAAAAGATAAAATCTGTAATGCTGAGGAACAAATTGAGACCAATAAGAATCCCCCTGTCACAAATTTACTAGGAAAAACAGAATTTGTAGAAGCTAATATTTCCTCTCAGTATTTTTCAGTTACAATGTTTTTCTTATAGGATGGTTTTGTTATTAGTGGTGAATCTTTTTTCTTTACAAGTGTTTGGACTTCACAATAGTGAATTTGGAATTAGGCTTTCTCTTGTGAGTTGTTGAAAAGGCACTGTCCAAATCTTAGGCTATATTGTTGTTAATAAAACATTTTTAGTCCAAAAAAACTAAATTGCAACCTTTCAAAAAGAGCACTCATGCCTTTAACTTGTCTATATTCAGAATATGCAACATTATATAATCTAAGCCAAGTGTTTATCCAATTCAATCACTAAACTTAATATACCTCCTATGTAAAAAATTCATTTGTTTACATGAGGAAAGGAGCAGAGTAACTCAATATGAAATTATAGAATGGAAACCTTGTAATAGCCTCTGCTTTATACTCCAACATCTTGGCAAGAGGTCAGCTCTGCTTATTATGATTGGCTCATGCCTTGGATTGGCAAGTGAGCCTAGAAAAGCTGGAGTAAATCTAGCTGTTTACATCATTAAATTTTGATTGATGGCATTTTAAAATTTTTTTCTGCCAACTGTACCTTTGATAAATAATGCTCAAGATCAATAATTTGTTAGCTGTGACAATCAGGGATGAATCCAGAGAAACTAATTCCACGTTATTTATTTTATACCACATTCTCAAGCTCTCCTGGAGGACTCTTGAGTTATTAGTGTGTATTAAAAGCAAAAACTGAATACAGTAGATTTCCAGTGAGCACCGAATTCACTCCAAAAGCTTATATAAATGTTCTCATTAGGTTGCAGCTCCATTAGAGAACTGTTTTATTTCATTCCAAAACAACTTTTCCAAAGGTTGGCATATCTATTCCCGGGCTGAGGCCTTAAGGTCAATTTTACACCTTTAAAAACATAATTAAAAATCTAAAACAACCTCCCCATCCTCCAAAAATCATTAATTAAAAGGAATCAGTTTTTCAGTAATTGTAGATTGAACTGGTATCCCAAAGTGAGTTTACCAAAAGGCTTAATAATCACAAATGTAACTGGAAAAATTTGTTCACTTCAAAATCAGATAAGTGGAGATTTGAATCCTAGCCCTGCTACTTTTTGGCTGTGTGACTTTGGACAAATTACTTATGTACTATGAGTCTGAATTTCTATTTCCTAATGTCGTTGTGAGTATAAGAATAATAGAGCATGAAATTCCCTAATAAAGAACATGGTGCAGTCTATTTTATTTTGTTTACTATCTGTCCCTGACGTTAATAATGTGTTTTACTCAAGGGCAGAGATTTTTGCCTCTTTGTTTAAATGTTGTACATATACATATCCTAAAGTTGGAAACCAACTTAATGGCCCGTAATTAGAAGCCAATAGTTACAACTTTATATAAGGATAGGTATAACTATTTCCTCCTCTCATTTTAGCAATGAAGAAGTATTCAAAAGCATTTGTGTGTGGCAGGATGTTCATTCTGGCATGGATTTTAAAATTCTATTCAACTAAATATAAAATAGTGGCTGAGTATGATGGCACACATTTGTAATCCCAGTAATTAGGAGGCTGAGACAGGAGGATAGCAGGTTTGAGTTCAGCCTGAGCAACTTAGTGAAACCATGTTTCAGAATTAAAAAATAAAAGGAGCTGGGGTCGTAGCTCCGAGGTAGAATGCCCCTGGGTTCAACCCCCCAATACCACACGCATGCAAAAAAAAAAAATGTATAGAATAAATGCATAAAATTAAATCCATGTTTTAAGGCTCTTTAATATGTGTAACAATATATATTCAAAAAATTATAATAATTTCTGACCTCAAAATAGTTCATGAGGATGTTTAACCACACTCTTATGAAAAATGAGTATCCTCATTGGAAAAATTTTCACTGATTTTAAAGACAACTCAGTGCCATTGTTTGATTGTATACAATAACTTCATGGTATTAGGAAGAAGTTTTCTGAGCTAATTTGTGAGCTTTGAGCACTTGCACTTGGAGAAGTCCTAACTATTTTAGTAGAGAGCCCAATAAGCAGTGACTGGGTGAGCGGGTGCAATAAATATTACACCCCAGTCTGAAGTCTTATGTAAGCATGGAGTCACATCTGAGCACACACACAGGAATATTATTTATAAAAGTAAGTTATGGTAAGTAATATAATAGGAATGTAAATAATATGCCATGGGAGAAAGAAAAGGCCTATGGAGGGGAATATGGACTTTCATTTGGGTCCTGAAACAAGATTCCAGTGGTAAAAGTATTCACAAGTAGCATAAAGAACTTCCTTGAAAGATAAAATAAGGATATCAGATTAGGAGCAATGTTTGAAAGACTTAACTAAAAGATTATATATTATATATTGTGTATATTTATTTTAAAAATTATTTTATTTTAATTTTTTTGTGTGCTGGGGATCTAACCCAGGACCTTCCACATCTATAGCTCTAGTTTGTATTTTTAAAGAATGAATGGCCATCACAGTTATTTTATTACCAAGGAGACTGTATTACTTATGGTTTTCTAAAGCTATGCCTTGCAACAGTGTATAGGAAGGTGGGAGCTGATGATTATTAAGGAGAGAGGCTGGAGAGGCTGGACACACAGGAGCAATAGAGGACCTCCTCTTCCTTCTGCCCTTATGTCTTCCCTTATTTCATAGTAAAACTTCTTGAAAGATTTGCCTACATTCCCTTTTTTATTCTTTTATTATTTTTTATTTTTAAAAAAAGATAAATTTATTATTTTCAAACCATATTTATAACCAATATATAAATGGGCATTGATATGCAAAATGTCAGTTGATAAAAATGATACTTTACAGGCCTATATCATATTTCTTTCTTTTTTTTTTTTTTGCGGTACTGGGGATTGGACTCAGGGGCATTCTACCTCCGAGCTACACCCTCAGTCCTATTTTTTATTCTTTATTTTGAAACCGGGTCTCACTAAGTGGAGTGCCTCACTAAGTAGCTGAGGCTGGCCGCGAACCCGGATCCTCCAGTCTCAGCCTCCCGAATGCTGGGATTACAAGCGTGCGCTACCACGCCCGGCTCATATTTATTTCTTCACTTCTTTCTCATTTTCTATTCTAATTCTCATTAGTTTACCAAGTCATCTACCAAAAGGCTAATATCTAATGATCTCCAAGCAGCTAAATGCAATGAAGAACTTGTCATTCCTCCTCTTATAAGTTATCTCAATGTTCAACATTACACTTCTTTCTTGAAATAATCTCTTCTTTTGACTTCTGCAATCCTATCTTTTTCTGGTTGTGTTACACCTTTCTATCTTGTCTCTGTTCATCTGTGTATTGAACTTGCTCTCAAAAGAAAATAAAATTTGGAGGTTCTCAAAGCTCACTATTGACCCTCTTCCTTCTTCTCCTATAGCAAGGCCATTTTCACTTATGTCTTTAATTACTGTCCTTGTTTACATGACATTCACAATTACATTCAGCCTGAGCGTTCCTCTGAGTTGCGAATCAACTACTGGCCTAATATATGTCCCTGGATATCTGAAGATATTTAAAATTTATATGTTCCAAACTGAGCCGATCTTCCTCCTTCTTTTTACCTCTGGACTTCTGTTATGTTCCTGTCCTATGATCACTCCTATGTTTGTCAAAAACTTACTTTGAGTTTTAATCTTATCTTTTAGTCATACTTTTATTCATGTGATAATATAAAAAGAGGTTACTGGAGTTCACTAGTTGCCTTTAGCTGCAAGATTATCATGAATATACATGCAATATTATATGCAAATATTTAATTTTTATATCACTTTGCTATAAAGTTAGAGGATATCCTGAATTTGTACCTAAATTAGAGGTACTGTCTATCAAACCTTTGTATTTTCTAACAAATTACATCTTATTTAGAAAATTCTAATTATTTTCATCCTTGATACACCAAAAAACCCACCTAAGTCCCATAATTATGTAGTTTATAAGAATTATATGAGATGTAATATGGAGTACTTTGTTGGATTTTTACCATTATTGTCATAAAATAACTTTTAATAAAATTCCCTAAAGTTTCATATTTGAAACTCTTATCATTTTGTGCTGCTCATTCCCTATATCTTGTCAAAGTACATTTTATACATTCAACCATCTGTAGTTAAAAGTGTGTAATTGAGGAGTAAATTTCAATAATGTGTCATTCTTGGTGGAACTCATTTTTAAACAAGTTTACTCTACATGGTTATATCAACATAAAAATAGGATACATGCTGCTGTGCAAACACATATTTTGTTAGCTTGTAGGTGACCACACAGGTTGGACTGCCTTAAATGACAGGAAAATAAAGCCTTCTTATTTTGAATTGATCAATGTTGACTTGTACCAAGAAACTCACTAGCAATACTGAGTAAGTTCCATAATTTATCACCTAACCTGATTTAGAGTTTTCATTGCTTCTTAGTTTTAATCTCTTGGGAGGGTGCACTTCTTTTTTCTGATATCCAAACCCCTTACTTTCAAAAGTTTGTGGATAAGGACATTTCTGTACTGCCTTTCAAACAGGGATTCCCATGAGTTTCATGCTGAGTACTCACAGACATCTTTCATAGTACAGAAAAGACAAGGAAATGGAGAAGTTCAGGAAATCACTCAAGGATATTCAACAAGTTGAAGTCAGAGCCAGGAATAGCAAAGATGCCTCAGCATCCCAAATTCTTGGCACAACTGCCAGATGTGATTCCCTCTCTGATGGAGAGAAAATGAGCCATCCTAGCATCATTTATTAATCTTTATCATTTGTTTAATCTTGTTGTTTAAAAAAGTAAATATATAGTAGTCAATGGGAAAATAAAGCCTAGAGCAGAAGAGCTATTAAGTTTCAATTTAATTCTTCCATTTCTCTGATCCCTTCTCCTGGCCTCAATTATCTGCTGTGGGAATAAAAATGGAAGTTAGATCAAGGGGCAATGTGGATTGGCGCATGAGGGATGGCAATGGTAGCTACTGCATTGGTATTATTACTTATTTTAATGAGTTCAGCTGGACATGTGTGCCTGAAACATTTACCCTGCTCCAGGAATGGCACAAAGACTGCAAACTTGATTTAGACACTGTCAGTACTCTTGAGAACTGACAGACTAGCAGGATAGAAATAGAACCATATATGTGTCAGGAGAGTCTGTGAAGCACTTGTATAGACTGTCCTTGATTTCATGGCTCTTAATGGTGTAAAAGTGACGAGCATTCGGCAGAAATCACACTTCGGATTTTGAATTTAAATATTTTCCAGGCTGTTCAGCATGGATTAAGTCCTGAATTTTGTTAAGGGATTTTTTTGCATCAATTGAGATGGTTGTGCAATTTTTGTACCTAATCCCTTTTATGTGGTGAATTGCATTTATTAATTTGTTTATATTTAATCATCCTTTAAAATATGATTTTCACATCAATCATTTCTATTTTTATATGCTTGAATTGGTGCATTGTAGTATCATATCATAATGTAGTTCAGAATAATAGGGACTTACATGCACACAGCACTTGGTGAGTTTCCTCCTGGCTCCCTGCCTTTCCCCATACATAATATTGAGATTGGCATCTTTACTTTCACATATGTACAAAACATCAATGGACTGTTGCCTTCATTTATTATCCCCATCACTCCACTGGGGTTTTTCCTCTGTTATCTAAAGTTCCTCTGGCATTTTAATTATTCCCTAGCTTTCACATGAGAGAAAACAAAGGACCCTTCACTTTCTGGGACTGGCTTAACATAATATTCTCCAGGTCCATACATTTTTCTGTAAATGATACATTTGTTCTTTTTGTTACTGAGTAGAAATCCATTTGTGTATATGCTTATATCCCATAATTTTGTAACCCATTCCTCTGTTGATGAACACCTGGGTTGGTTCCATGATTTGGTTATCATCAAACTGTTTTACAAACAGGAAAAATGAGAAAAATATGTTTCAGGTAACTTTCCACCATACCTCACTCCTAGAGCAGGGGTGGGGTGGGGGGTGTCATGTCATTTCCAGGTCTCCTGTCATTCTGCAGTCCCTGTGTTAATTCGCATTGCCCACAGAAACCAGTGTTTTTATTTTCGTCTTCTGACAAGTATTCCCAGACAGTATAGCTGAAGAATTCTTTCAGAATTGACTGTTACGGCTCCAGTAAAGCAAGCCCAAGGGGAAATCTCAAGCCTAACAAGTGAGGAGGAACAACACAACTGAAAAAATATCTGTGATTTTAGTGATCCTAACATTGTATGAAGCATTGTCTTTTTAAAATTAAATTGTTGTTTATACATTGTTGTTATACATCTTAATAAAATTCAAAGTGATGCATTCATATATATACACAACATCTCGGTGCAATTCTCCCTGCACCCATCTACCCCTCCTCCATCCTGTACATGCTAGTGCAATTGGTAGCGATATAAATACAAACATAACATTATTTGGTCTGTTTCCTTCCTAAGCCTCATCTCCTCCCTTCTTCTTCCTCCTCCACTCCACTTCCACTATTATACTGGTCTCTCTCCTCATTTATGAAACCTTTTCTTTTCTTTTCTCTCTAGCTTCCACACATAAAAAAAATCTTGTATATGTTGAATTTTTTAGTCTGGCTGATGTCACTTATCATGATGTGATTTTTGTCCTGAGTTCTACATATGTGATGAATTACATTTATTGATTTGTGAATGTTGAACCAATCTTGCATCTTGGGAATGAAACCAACTTGGTGGTAATTCACAATCTTCTTGATGTAATTTTTGAGTGTGAATGTCTACTATTCTATAAAGGATTTTTGCATCCTTGTTCTTCAGCTGTAGTTTTCTTCCTTTGATGTGTATTTGATTTTGATATCAGAGTATACTGGCTTCATAGAATGAGTCTGGGAGTATTCCATCCCTTTTTTTCATGGAATAATATGAAGAGCATTAGCATTAGTTACTCTTTAAAGATCTAGTAGAATTAATTTGGGCATCTATCTGGTCCTGAGATTGTTTATTTGTTTGTTTTGCAAGGCTTTTTGCTTCAATTTCTTTTCTTGTTATTGATATGTTTAGGTTTTCTCTTCCTTCTTGGTTCCATTTAGGTAGGTCATATGTGTCTAGAATTTTTTTTAATTTTTTCTATATTATTCAATTATTGGAATAGAAGTTTTCAAGAATAGTTCCTAACAATCCTCTGGAGTCCCAAGCTGTCTGTGTTGTTAGATATGAGAATAGCAACTCCTGCTTCATTTTGGACTCCATTTGCCTGGATCGTTTTTCCATCCTTTCACCTTTAGCCTACTGATGTCTTGGCCTGTGAATCTCTGGTAAACAACATACATTCGATCTTGTTTCTCAATCTACTTTGTCAGTCTGTTTTTTAACTGGGGCATTAAGACCATTTACATTCAATGCTAATATAGAGAGATGTTCGTTACTTCCTGGCACTTTTATTTATATCTACTATTTAGTGTGTTTTTAATTTTCTTTTACTTAGTTACTCTTGGAATACATCCCTTCTCTGACTCTGAAGTTTATTTTTAATTTCTTCCACATCATTACTTCTTTAAGTGTTTTCTATAGTGCTATGTCAGTAGTCATGAATTCTTTTAGTTGATGCTTATCTTGGAAGATTTTTATTTCTTCTTCAATTTTGAAGGACAGCTTTGCTGGATATGGCAATTTGGGTTGTAAGATACTCTCCTTCAAGGCTTGGAATACATCATTTCAAGCCCTCCTAGTTTTTAGAGTTTGGGTTGAGAAAATAGGGGTATTTCTTATGGCTTACTTCTGAGTGTGATTTGGTATGGAAATTTTTTAAAAATGATTTCACAAGGTTTTCCCAAGATCTTTCTACCTCCGTTTGGTGATACAAGTCTTTTGTTTCAATTCACTCTCTGGGAGCTGCTACAGCGCTGTAGGTTCCTCCGATGTGCCACTTAGATCACATTGCTAATATTTTTTTATGAAATGTCCAATTCTGCATCTCCTTTTTATTACTTTGTTGTCCTTTTACTATTGCACTCTGCATTCTTTATATATTCTGGAAACAAGTCCTTTATCAGATATGTGGTTAGAAAGTATTTTCTCCTAGTATGTGGTTTGTCCTTTTATTTTCATACGAGCATTTTTTAAAGAGCAGATTTTAGTTTTTATGTCAGTCCCATCTGTAGTTGATCTGGGCCTGAGATTTTTCCTGATTTAGTCACGATGGGTGACCCACAGGCTGCAAATTCCTCTGTGGTGAACTGAAGCCATCCTGTGTTCAGGATGAGGCCATGGTGCCAGAGTATTCCTCCCAGTGTTCCTGCTTCACCCTCACCTTTAGTAGACTCTGCCACCTGCTCCATGACCCTCTCCCAACAGCAGGCAGCTCTTGCTTGTTATTTGGTATAGGTTGCTGTTCGGAGCTGGCCATTCTTTTAAATTCTCTGGATTGAGCTCCTTCTTAAGCAGGCCTTGCATCTGTAAGCCTCAAAATGGGGGATCCTCAGTGTCCCTGTCCCTCTGTTCACAGTAAAGCCTCCTTTCTACCCTTCAGCATGAGGTCTGGAGCGGCATGGCGGTTGAACTCTGATTTGGTTAGGTATCTGGTGACAAAGATTTTCTTGTCTTTATCCTGGTAGCAGCAGATTTATGCTTCCTATCGTTAAAGATCCTAGGCACATGTGTATTTGTCATGCCTACAGGTGGCTTTATCCAGTGTCAGGTCAGTATGAGGGGGTAGGGGAAGGTTGTCTATACTGTTTTGGTTTGAAAATAAGATGTTCTTGGACCTCATGCTCTGCAGGCAGCCATGCTCAGAGGTATGTCACTGGGTGGAGGGAAAAAAATACGTGTCCCTCTGCCTCCAAGGGCAAAGTGACTTTCTCTTTGAATCCAGAAGAATCTATCAGTACAGGAAGGTTTCAAGTCTGGGACAAGGGCTGCTGATCTCTCCTTGGCCCAGGGCATGGATGGGTTTCTCTAAGTTTGCTTGCTCAACCCTCTCACCTTACAGGCTGTCTTGTCTCTGGTGTTTTGACTTTTCTCCAAGCTTCCTTCCATGCACCTGGTGAAGGCCTGTGGGAGATGACTAGCAATAGGCAAGGATTCAACTTGTGTCTGTGACTCCCAAAGACTATAAACTATCATGTGTGCTACATAGTCTTTACGAAATTTCAATGTTTTAGATTTTTTTCTTATTTTATTTTTCCCCCTCTTCTTACATATTCTGTAAGGTGAAATAGTTTATATGTCTCATCTCCTCTTGCAGGGGCTTTTTATGCTTTGAAATTCAAAGCACATGCTTTATTTGTGACCTCAGGACTCTGATATGCTCTAAATATTATGATTTTGGAGACTATATACATTTCTCTTTAGGGTTGTAGTTATATGTTCATATGGCTATTTAAGTCCTAAACCACATTAGCTTTATTTATTTGTTTATTTATTTTTTATTGGTGCGTTGTAATCATACATCTTTGTTAGCTGGTAAAGGCATACATGCACACATCTCCCATTTAACCCTTCCCCAATTCCTGCCCCATTCCCTCCCCTCAAGTTCAGTTTAGTGATTGGGTTTGATATGCTTGTGAAAGTACATCATGTGCATTAGGATGTTTCCCTACCCCCTTCCCCATCACCTTTAGTTAAGTCACCTTCTTTGCTCATCTAAGGTTTCTCCTTCTTTGTCTAGAGTCACATTAGCTTTTAAACAAGTGTCTCCTCAAGAAAAAGCATGATCTGAGTCCTGTATCTTCTGATCACCAGTTTACATTTCTTGACCCCCCCCAAAGCAATATTTTTAAATTGTTTTGTGGAGATTACATGGAAAAAATTGTAAATGTCTAGCAGTCAGTAAATGATAGCTTTTCATATCATTGTTAAAATGAATATTGTACTAAACAAAGTTAACCCTACTAGCATGGTTTTTCCACTCCAAAACATGGAATTACTTTTCTTAAGAGCACATATCTTAGTACTACTTATAAAGATCATTAGATTAAAATGTAGCAGTGCAAGAGAAATTAATATAAAACAAAAATAAATAATTATGCTTGATATTTATTATAAGACATCATCAAGTATTATTGTCAAATTTTAATATCAGAAAAGCATATGTGTTCTAATATTCATGCTGATAAAGGATGCGTACTTTATAAAAAAGTTTAGTTCTGGTATCTTAAGCCATAGTTACATATTTCAAAAGGAAGCTGGAAAGTTTTGTACAATGAGAATTGCTGAAATAGCACTATTTATTTTGGAATTAGAAGAGCCAAACCATTTATCTCTAGGGTTAATGCTCATTCTGAAATAATGAACACATCTGTCACTTTAATAATCCATTCAGGATTTGTAGGTTTAATTCAGGTATATTAAAACATTTAACTAGAAAAGGAAATTTTCAAAATCAGCCTTTTGTTTTTAGTAACCATTTGTATTTCAATTGGCAATAAAGAACATTTTTTCCTTTTTCCTAGTAGCTAAATCTGGTTTCCAAACTTTATTCCAGAATTTATTTTAGGCATAAATTCCTGTGACTCTTAATTTTTTAATGAAAAAGTATCAAAATAAAATTTTAGAAAGCTAGCAAAATACATTTAGATATAGTTTTTGCATATAAACCCTAATAGATACATTTAAGCTTCTGAGTTGCCTACCAAAATCCCATAGCTCTCAGTTTAGATGATTTTCTTTATTTATGGAAATGACTGTGTCTCTCGTACTTCAATGACAATTATGGTTTGCTATAGTTTATTGATAAAAATAACATCATAAATTTTTCTTCCAGGATATTAGAAGCATTTGAGTTAATTATATTTGCATAATGTCGAGTTAGAAACTGTAGTTTGAACTAAATGTACTTCTCAAATAAACAATACAAAATTCAATGTATGTATAACTTTTCATACACTCTTCAGTTAGTCTCTTTAAAAAATTAGGGATTAAATATCATCACCAAAGTCAAATTTTACATATTGAATAAAATAGTTTCTTCCTTACTTGTGGCTTTCAAAATTATATTTAACATTTGACAGTTTGATTATAACGTTTCTCAGGATAACTTCAGTGGGTTGATATTTCTTGAGGTCTTCCAAGTTTCTTGGATATGAATGCCCTAATCCCTTCCTAAATTCAGGAGGTTTTCAGTCATAATTTCTTTAAACTTTCTGCTTCCTTCTCTCTCTCTTCCCCATCAAAATCTTGTGACTGCATTATATACTTGAGTGTCCCATAGGTCCTGTATGCTTTCTTCACGTTTTTTTTTTTTTTTTTTTGTGGTACTGGCGATTGAACTCAGGGGCATTCTACCTCTGAGCTACATCCCCAGCCCTATTTTTTATTCTTTATTTTGAAACCGAGTCTCACTAAGTTGCAGAGGGCCTCACTAGGTAGCTGAGGTTGGCTGTGAACTCGGATCCTCCGGTCTCAGCCTCCCGAATGCTGGGATTACAAGTGTGCGCCACCACGCCCGACTCTTTCTTCACTTTTTAAAATGGTTTGTGTTGTTGTTCCTCTATCTGGCTAGTTTAAAACACCTGTCTTCAAGCTCATTCGTTTTTTTTTTTTCTTTCTTTCACATTATTTAGTCCATCATTGAAGATATCTTAATTTTTTTTAATTTCTGTCTTTGTATGTTTTTATTCTAGGATTTCTGTTTGACACTTTTTATCATTTCTATTTCTTTATTAAACTTCCCATTTTGTTAATGCATTGTTTCCTAATTTTACTTATTTATCTATCTGTGTTCTCTTGCATCTTATTAAACTTCTTTAAGATGATTAATTTCAATTGATCATTCAGGCAATGCAAAAATGTCCATTTACTTGAGGTTGGTGTTAGAGATGAATCAGTTGCCTACAGTGGGGTCTGTGGTTTATTAGCCTGTTAGCAGGGGCTTGGTTAGGTGTGGATATTATCTGGTCCCTCGGCAGGTGGTACTGCCTCTGAGATGTTGATCGATAGGGCTGGAGCTAGGATAGAGTCTGTAGTAGAGTCTGCAGTTGGATATATAGAAGAAAATGATGTTTTCCTGGGCATGGTTTTCCTGGGTCCTTTGGGAGGGATCATGCTAGGTCACTTGGCTTGTTGATTTCTTGAAAACACTTACTTCAGATAGTTTATTAATAACTTTTGGACAAAATTTTTATTTATGAGTCAATTATAACTGTCAATTGGAAATGGTATTAAAACAAAACATTGTCTCTAATGTTCATAAGCAATGAATATTATTATTCTATATCTCTACTGTTCAATAGAATTGTTGCTATTATTCCTAAAAGTTTTTTATTCCTACTTTTATTTTCATACAGTTAGACTTCCTGATATGTTATCTTTCTTTATTTCCTCTTATTTTTCAGTATAGATTGGAAAATAAGTTAATGGTATTTATAGGATGCCAATATTAGACAATTCTGTAGAAAAGAAAGGAAGGGACAAAAGAAACGAGAGAGAGAGAGAGAGAGAGAGAGAGAGAGAGAGAGAGAGAGAGAGAGAAAGAGAAAAAGAGAAAGAAAGAGAGGCAGGCTAGTTTTATTAAAATATTCTCAGTATTCAAATGGAAAATTAGTTCTACTTCTGATAGTTTAAAACCAAAAACATTCTTCCTTTTGAATTTCTTTTTGACTGTCCTTTAAATCTCAGTTAATTTGATACTCATAGTGTCAGTAGGTATATGTTATTAAGAATTTTCCTCAAGTTCCTGAGGCTATGTTCCTCAGTGATGTTAACTTGTGACCTGGCTGTAAAGAACCCAGAACAATAGCTGATACTAATTTTTCCTGTCTCTTTTATATCAGTTAGAGTTAGACTTCCAATCCTTGGATAGGCAGGGCCCAATACCCTTGTCAGCCCAAAGAAGTTATAGAAGATGAAACATCGCCCCTCACCAACCCTTAAGATTAAGGAATCCACATCTCAGAGGAGGGAAATGCAGTAGGATAGGAAAAATAAAAGTAATAGGTAGAAAGGGGACATACAGAGGAAATAAAGGAACTGTAGCTTTACATCTAAAAACTCCACAATGATCCTTATCTTCATCCTATAGTCTGTTTTTCCTTAGGCAAACATCCATAAAAGGCCCACAGCTTTAATCCTAAAGGCCTATGTCCACACCCAAAGTTTGAGAGGTTTGTAAGCCAGGGATCCACATTGTTAGACCCCACCCAGCCACACATCAATGGGATGTTAGGAACCTGAGGATTCTGAGGAAGACCAGACCTCCATCCCTGTTGTGTGCCCCTACTCACCCCATCATGGAGTTCTCTGATAAAAGAACTGTGAGACACCCAAAGGTGCCTCTCACTCTTGAGATGGCCCACATTCTCCCTTGAACGTGTATCTTTCCATATTCCTAAATAAACCTCTGTGTCTCAAAAAAAAAAAAAATCTAATTGTTAGACCTTTTGATACCCATTACATTTCTATTACAATGTTTATGTAGAGGCCAGAGGCTTTCAGATTTGTTATTGTTCACCATTTCTTAGAAGTGTTTTAATGCAAGTCTCTAGTTAGAATTGTTAAAAGCAATTTTCTGATAATTACTTGTTTAACCGGAAGTTATTAATTACATTAAACAGCATTTTTAATATTTTTTCTCCCGGGTTGGAGATTCAGGCATAAATATAATTCATGACTTCATGGATTCATTGTCCTGAATAGTGTGTGTGTGTGTGTGTGTGTGTGTGTGTGTGTGTGTGTGTGTAATTTCAGTTTTCAGAGAAACTAGAGTATTTATCAAATTATTTTTGGATTGAGGTATGATGAAATAAAAACTTGAACTTGTTTTTGACCAGATAAATAATTAACTAAAATCAATTAATCTCTCCTCTTGGTCTAATGCTTCTATCACACAAGATTCTTCCTTATATCAAGTTCCTGAACCATTTCTGTATGCTGATTCTTATACCTTGAGTTATAAATATGCTATAGCAAAGAGTAGATTATTTGTGACAGATCTGGGTTGCATAAGTCCAATCATGTTCTTTTCTCTGTCACTATTTTACCTCAGCAGGACAATAGACATATTCTGGAATAAGATTTCTCCTGTCACAATGACCACTTTGCACTTTTTTGAATAATAAGAAATGGTAAGAATTAAGGTCAGCATAAAGGAATACACAATAATATTGACCAGAATAAATGCCAGACTCTAGGTCAAGGCAAGGCTTTGAAAAAATAAATAGAAGCAAATTTTATTCCATCTAAGCAGGCATCCTTGGAAAGAAAGTACATTTCAGGGCCTATGAAGTAGCTAGGGATATTTTTTTCTAGAGACAGGAAAATAATAAGTAACTGACAGAATGTTACATTGATGCAAGAATCTTTCTTTTTTACTATTCCTTTTGCTTATTTAATAAGCTTCTCAAACAAGCATTTAGGTTTCAACAGTCCATGATATTTTTTGAATTATTTTTAATTATAACTATTGCATTAGTTAAAAACATCAACAATAATAACACAGCAAGAGTTAGCTGTTGAATAATAGACTGAGAAGGAAAATCTTGACTTACCTCTGCCTCCCATATAAACGGAAAACACTTGACAATTTTTTGTATTTTCTTTTCTCTTAAGAGATCCTAATGTGGTTACTTCATCTTTGACCTAAATTTTGAGTAAATTTTTGAAGCAAAGTAACATTGTAAAGCTTTAACTTTGAGAAAATATTTTTTTAAAAGTTTCTTTCTATAGTTATTGGCTCTAAGATTTTTTTCTACTTATAAAAAGTTTAAATAGAATGCCCTTGATACATAATTCAAAAACATTACAAATTAATAAAATACTCAACCAATATTTATTGAGCATTTTCTATATGTTAGTTGTAGGCTAGCCTCTAATTTGTGGAGTGGAGCCTGAAGCTAGTGCGATTTGGTTTGCCTGTAAAAGCAAACCAAAAGGAAGAAATTTCCCTCCTTCAAGGTAAAGTAGTCATACTTATCACTGCAAACTTAAGTGCAAAAATGTTTTATTTAGGATAAAAATTACTAAAATAAATCCATTCAAAGCTGACAAATACCACAAAGCTACAGTCTGAAAAATAATATTTTATTTATTAGTTACATAACAAAATTCCACAATATTTTTCTTGGCTGCCACACTTTGATAACCGCTTTATAGAATAACAATTTTGTAACATCATTTCCAGCAAAAATATAGCCTTGGTTTTTCTCTAGTGTTGTTTATCAATTTTTACATTATTATTATTGATAGTTTTGAAAATTTTATTTGGGTCTCACAAATCACTTTTATTAATTTCCTAAAATATTTCATAATTTCTGCGAGGTTTGTGAAAACCTCAATGTCAGTTAAATTTCTTTCACATATGTCCCAAACTAAATATCTTCCCAACTCAACTTCACCTTGAGGCAATTTCCAAGATATTCCTAGCTGCTATATCACACTCTGACAGCGAAGAAAGTATGAGAAGAGAAATCAGACTGAAAAGAGACAAATACCTTAGTTATATTTATCAAATATCTTTGTTTTTAAAATTTGACAAAAATATATGATAGTGGTGACGCATTGTTGGAGCCTCTCCCATGGCCTTGGGAAGAACCTGTGCAAATGGGAATCCCTGAAATGGAGGTATCATTAACTCACCATAAACTACCTTTGATAAGTACCTTGTTAGGAGACTAATGATTCACCCATGAACTAGATGAGTCCCTGCATTGTGTACATTCTGTTCTACTGAGAGATAGAAAATAAACACTTTTAAACATACATATTATAGTAATTGTGATGAGGAAAACTGAAGGCAGATACAACGGAGAATTGCCTCATACAGGATAATGCTGATAGTTCTCAATGGAAGTAAACTTTGGCCTTAGTGACATCATAGTTTTTAAAGCAATTTAACAATTTCATACACACTTAAAAAACTAGTTGTTTTATTGATATATAATTTTTATACTATACCACTTAAAATGTGGATAAGTAGATTTTACCATATTCAAAAACTGATGATTCAATTATCAATAATTTCAAAAATTTTTTAATCACCCCTTTCCCCGAAATTCACAGTCTAAATTAGAGTTCCACATCCACCCCTAACTATAGCCTCTGACAACCAGTGGTACATTTTCTATCCCTAGGATTTGCCTTTTCTAGCTGTCTTTTACAATTGCACCTGTATAATATGTGGCCTATTGTGTTTGGATTCTTTCTAATGTTTTCCAAGTTTGTATTGTAGCATATATAAAAACTTTGCTCTTTTTATGAAAACAATATTTCATTCTGAGGGTATTTTTTTTTGGTTATATATTTAGATTTCTGATCCACTTTTATTTTTCTTTTTTGTGGTGCTAAGAGTTGAACCCAGGGGATTCTACTTCTGACCTACACTTCCAGCCCTTTTTTTCTTTTCTTTCTTTTTTTAATTTGGAAATAGGGTCTCATTAGGTTGCTGAGGGCCTTACTAAGTTGAACCTGGTGTCCTTGACCTGTCTTAGCCTCCCAAGTACTCGGATTAAAGTCATATACCACCAGGCCCAGTTTCTGATCCATTTTTGAGTTAATTTTCCATACAGTGTGAAGTAGAATCCAAGTTTATTCTTTTACATGTAGATATCCCATTGTTATATCATTTTTTCATTAAAAGACTATTCTTTCCACACTGAAATATCTTGGCACTCTGTATAAAATCAATTGGCTATAACTCCAAGGATTTATTTGTAGACTCTCAATTATTTCCCATTGACTTATATTTTTATTTGTTATGCCAGAATTATGGTTTCTTGTTAAAGGTATCTTTGTAATAAGTATCAAAATTGTATTCTCCAAATTTGTCCATTTTATGATTGTTTGTCTATTCAGGGGCTCTGAAATTTTCGTGTGGATTTTAGCATAAACATGCCAAATTGTGAAAAAGGACCAGCTGGAATTTTTTTGTCTGTGTGGTATTAAGGATTTAATCCAGGGGTGTTCTATCATTGAGCTATATCTTAGCCTCTTTTTATTATTATTATTATTATTTTTATTTTGAAACAGGGTTTTGCTGAATTGTGGAGGCCTACCTCAAACCTGTGATCCTCTTGTCTCAGCCTCCTAAATACTGGGATTTACATGGGTGTGCCACCTCTCCTGGCTAAGCTAGAATTTTAATAGGAATTTATTTGAATCTTTTGATCAATTTAGAGAGTATTGCAGTCTTAACAATATTAAAACCCAATCCATAAACATGGGATGTCCTTTATATTTAAACAATGTTTTGTTGTTTTCAATGTTCAAGTCTTATATATCAGTTCAATTTATTTCTGAGTGTTTTATTTTTTATGATGCTATTATAAATGAATTTTATTATTAAATTTATTTCAGACTATTCATTCTTATAAGTATATCTGAATACTATTGATTTTTGTGAGTTTTTTTCCTGAAACTTTGATAAGCTTGTTTATTACTTCTAATTGTATTTGTGAATTTATTAGGATTTTTGGTATACAAGATCATGACATTTGTAAGTAGTGGAATGTTAACATTTTTCCAATCTTGATTCTCTTTATTTCCCTTAATAATTTCTTCATCTAGAATCTCTAGTAAAATGTGGCAAAAAGCAGATATCCTTATCTTGCTTCTGATCATAGGGGGAACACATATAGGAATTAGTCATGAATGCTTCATAGAGGGCCTTTATCAGGTTTTGGTTAGAGCAGAAAATAGAGGAAGGAATATTTCTTGTTTGTTGACTGTTTTTTATCATAAAAGAGAGTTGGATTTTTTTAAAATACTGTTTCATTTGCAAGTATACTGATGCTACTGTAAGTTTTTCATTTTATTCTATTAATATAGAGTGTTATAATGATTTCAATGTATTAAACCTCTATACATTTCTAGGACAAGTCTCACTTTGGTGAGAGTTGGTATATAATTCTTTTTTATGTTACTGAATTGGTGTTTTTATCATTTCATTGAGGATTTTTTAATCTTCATAAGGAATATCATTATGTAGTTTTTTTAAATTATTATTTTAGTAACAAAATACTACTAGCCTCAATAATTAATTAAAACATTTCCTCCTCTTGCATTTTGTGAACAGGTTTGTGAAGAATTTCTGCTATTTTTTTTTTTTTTGTGGTACTGGGTATTGAACTCAGGGGCATTCTACCTTCGAGCTATACCCCCAGCCCTATTTTTTATTCTTTATTTTGAAACCAGTTCTCACTAAGTTGTGGAGTTCCTTACTAGGTAGCTGAGGCTGGTCGTGAACCCGGATCCTCCAGTCTCAGCCTCCCAAATGCTGGGATTACAAGCGTGCGCCACCACGCCCAACTTCTGCTATTTTTTTTAAGTAGCGGATTAGGAATGCAATGTCATCTAGACTCAGAAAGTCACACACAAACTTTCTTTCTTAGAAAATGTATGGCTACTAATGCAATCTCTTTTCTTTTTATAAATCTATTCAGATATTTATTTTCTCTTGAGTCATTTTGGTAGTTTGTGTCCAACTAGGAAATTGTCCACATCATCTAGATTTTTATCTAGATTACTTTTTTTTAATGAATTGCTCATAATATTTTATTATAATGCTTTTTATTTCTACAACTTTAGTAATGACGCCTACTCCTCTGTTCTAGGCTTTCATAATCTAAATGTCTGTCTTTATTCTTGGTTTGACCAGCTAAAAATTTGTCAGTTTTGTTGATGTTTTCAAAGAAGAAAATTTTTTTTTTTTTTTTTTTTTTTTTTTGCGGTACTGGGGATTGAACTCAGGGGCATTCTACCTCCGAGCTATATCCCCAGCCCTATTTTTTATTCTTTATTTTGAAACTGAGTCTCACTAAGTTGCGGAGTGCCTCACTAAGTAGCTGAGGCTGGCCGCGAACCTGGATCCTCCGGTCTCAGCCTCTCGAATGCTGGGATTACAAGCGTGCGCCACCACGCCCGGCTCAAAGAAGAAAATTTTAGTTCACCAACTTTATGTATAATTTTCCTATTTCTATTTCATTTATTTCCACTTAAAACTGCATTTCTTTCTCTTTCTTCTTCTTTGTGTTTAGTTCGTAATTTTCTGTTTTGAAGTGGAGGAGTGTGTGTTTGATTTTCATCTATTTTTAAATCCCTCAAATTTCATCCTCTTATTGATTTCTAGTTATATTCCATTGTGGTTGGAGAACACATGCTAGTACCATTTCAATCCTCTTAAAATAATTTATCTTATTTTATGGACTAACATATGGTCTACCCTGGGAAATATTCCATATGTAGTTCAAAATTATGTTTTTGTTGTGTGTTAGATTTACTTGTTTGCAATATTGTATACTTTTATGTAGATAATCTTCTATCCAATTTTTCTATTATTAAAAGTATAATATTAAAGCACCCAGCTATTACTGTTAAATTGACTACATCTTCCTTCAATTCCATTAGTATGCATTTCATGTCTTTCTGAGTTCTGTTATTAGGAACATATATATTTTAATTATTATGTCTTCCTCACGAATTAACACTTTTGTCATTATAATTTGACCTTAACTTATTGTAGTAAATACTTTTGTTTTAAAAATATATCTTCTGTAATATAGCTGCTTCAATTGTCTTTTGGGTATTGTTTACATGATGTATCTTTCTCTGGTACTTTGCTTTCATCCTAGTCTTATCTTGAGATCTAAAATATGTTTCCTCTGGATTGTATATTGTCGAAATGTGGGGTATTTTAAATCCATTCTATAAATCTTTGACTTTTGATTGCAGAATTAATCACATTTTGTGTAATTACTAATATGGTAGTCTTGACATCAGTCACTTGTTATTTGTGTTCTTTGTGGGTTTTTGATCCATATTTACCGTTACTATCTTTTCATGTGTTAAATGGAAGCTTTCTTGTATACCATTTTAATTCCATTTTTGCTTCTTTTTCTACACATTTATTTTCTTAATGGTTTCTTGGATACTATAATTAATAAACTAAAATTATCTAGTTCAGATTAATCAAAACTTAATTTTAAGATTATACACAAACTTTGCTTCATCCTTTCTCTTTTTTAGTATTAACATCACACAAATTATACTTTCATACATGATAAGCCAGTAAACATTTTTATTTATATACTTATTTTTTGTGGTTCTAGAGATTGAACCCAGGGACAAGTTAATTCCAAGCTACAATCCAGTCTTTTTTACTTTTTGTTTTTAAACAGGGTCTCACTAGGTTGCTGAGTCTTGCTACTTGCTGAGGCTGTCCTCAAAACTGCGGTCCTCTTATCCCAGTCTCCCAAGTACTGGGATTACAGGTATGCACCACAGTGCTGGGCTTGATAAGCTTGGTTTGAAAATTTTGTTTTATGCAGTTACATTTTAAATATGATAAAAGAAAGGAGTTACAACAATGTCATTTTTAAAACATTTTACATTTATCTGTATATTCACACTTACTAGTACCCTTTATTTTTCACGTAGATTTAGTTAATGCCAATAATCTTTTCACTTCAACCTGAAGGGTATCCTTCAGTATTTATTTTAGGGCAAATTTTCTATAGAAGAATTCTAGTTTTCACTTATCTGGGAGTGTTTTAATATCTTTTTTGTTTTGACATACAATATTGCTAGATATATAGGGTTCCTGGTTAACACTCTCTTTCAGCAGTTTGAATGTGCGATTCTATTTCTTCTTGGTTTATACAGTTTCTGAAGCAAAGTCAACTGCTAATTTTCTTGAGGATTGCTTGTGTATTATGAGTTGCTATTCTCAAACTGCTTTCAGGCTTCTCTGTCTGGCTTTCAACAGTGTGACTATGATATATATTGGTGTGCAACTCTGAGTTTACCTTCTTGGAGTTTTTTAAATTTCTTTAATGTACAGATGATTTTTTGATCACTATTGGAAAATTTTCTGTCATTATTCAAATACTGTCGTCCCACTTTTATTTCCTCTATGGGATATTACATTTTGTGTTTACTGGTACTTTTGATGGTGTGCAATATATCTCTGAAACTTTGCCAACTTTTTAAAAAATTGTATTCATCAGGCTTAATAATCCCTATTACTTCAAGTTCACTAATTAATTTTATATACTTTTATTGGTGCATTACAGTCTCACATCATAATGTAGTTCTGAGTGATAATGACATAAGTGCACATTAATTATTTTTTCTTCCAGTTAAAATTTTCTACTGAAACTACTAGTGGATCTTAAATTTCAGTTATTGAAAGAACAAGCAAAAAAATTTTTTAAAAAAACCCTAAATTTCAGTTATTGTACTTTTCAACCCTGGAGTCTCTTTAATACTATCTCTACTAATATTCTCTATTTGGCCAGACATCATTCATGTAACTATATGTGACACAGTTACATGTATGATCTGCAGTTTGAAGATACTAATAAAATAATGAATATTTTTATGTAGGAATAAAATAAATTATTTTATTTGTCTTAAGACTTTATATATCGTCACTTTAGTTCTTTAAATATATTTAAGTTAGACAAAATCCTTGTCTACGAAGCTCAATGCCTAGGCTTCCTCAGTGACACATTCTTTTGAGTGCTCTCCCTTATATGTCTGGGAACTTGTATAATTTTTAAGTTTTTCTAGTTAAACATTTTAAATTTTAGTCACATATGATGGCTCATGCTTGTAACCCCAGTGTTTGGGAGGCTTAAACAGGAAAATTGCAAATTCAAGACCAACCTCAGAAATTTAGCAAGACCTTGTTTCAAAATAAAAAATTATATATATATACATACATCTATATATATAGGGCTGGGAATATAGCTCAGAGGTAAATGCCCCAAATTTCAATTCCCAGTATCAAGATTTTTTTTTGAAGGTGGGAATTTCAAATATATATATATAACATGTCAACACAGGAAATCATATCATCTTGCTCTTTCATTGTTGCTATTCATTGTTTTCTCAACTAGTCTATAAATTTGTATTTTTTTATACCTGGTGACTATAGTCTCTGCTTGATTAGCTCAGTGATCATTACTGATTAGACAGAGATTTACCTAAATGCATTAACTTGTAAATCTCCAAGAGTACTTAGCCAGTGGGGTGTGTGTGTGTGTGTGTGTGTGTGTGTGTGTGTGTGTGTGTGTCTGTCTGTCTGTCTGTCTGTCTGTGTTAGAGAATGCTTTCAATGCTTCAACAGACAGTTAATAACCCTGCTTTAAAATTCACTGCTTGTTTGTGTAGAGACTCAGGGTCAGTCAGAGGTGAGAGCTTATGGCCTTTTCTCATCTCTCTCCTCTGTGGGCATGCACACAGCTCTGAACATACATTGTTCTCCTAGGTTCCAGGCAATATATCAGGTCTTTATAAACCCCCTATGAAAATACTATACCATATAGTTACTTTTAAGTCTCTGGCCAGCTTCTTTGCCTCAATTAGCAAAGCCTTCCCAGGCAGGTGAAATATTTAATAAATGCTGCATACTATTACGAAGAAATGTTGTATGCATGGGACTGTTTTAATAGAGTGAACTCTGAGTCAAATAAATAGAAATCTCGAGAATGGAAGTTTTTCAAAAAGATGCCAGATAGGGCAAATAGTGACAATTCTCTGAGGATTTTATAATTAATATGGAAGCTTATAAAAAGAAATTAATCTTGGAAAATTATGTCTGTAAAAGATCTTGAAGGACTGTATGTTACAAATTTGAACTACAAAGCCGAGCGTGGTGGCACACGCTTGTAATCCCAGCATTCGGGAGGCTGAGACCAGAGGATCCAGGTTTGTGGCCAGCCTCAGCTACTTAGTGAGGCACTCCAAAACTTAGGAAGACCCTGTTTCAAAATAAAGAATAAAAAACAGGGCTGGGGGTATAGCTCAGAGGTCGAATGACCCTGGGTTCCATCCCCAGTACCATAAAAACAAACAAACAAACAAAAAACAAATTTGAACTACATTTTTAAGGTACTAATAAGCTACAGGTTATGTTTCATGTAGGAATAAAATGATTTGTTTCATTTTCTATACAGAAGGATATATTGGCAGTGTGGAGGATGATGTCATTATCCTTTCTGAAGTGTGTGGAACATTCTATAGTAATAATTTATTACAACCCTATCACTTGTTATTGTTACCATGCTAAGGACTTCTTATGTAGTTTTATTTAATCTACTTTAATTTTTAAACTTCCTACACTTTTGGTCTTCTCCATATTTCTCTTTCTATTTCTGTTATCTTCATGGTTCCTTCTTTTTTTTTTTTTCATTACTAGTGCCTCAAAGTTATATACTTAATCTTTTTCCACAAAGAAGATACATGCAATCTCATGTCTCTTACCTACACGATGGTTTAGTTAAAAGTTATACCGTGAGTCTTAAATCCTCTACCAGTTTTATTATTAACAGGCATTTCCCTATTAGCTATTTTTGTATACTTATCCTGTTTTCACCTTCAATTAAGATTTTTTCTAAAGTAAAATTAGTACTTTTTCCTCAAAATGTATACCTCTTCTACATTCCATCGTATCATTTTTTCTCATTATCTGAAAATGAAACCCTAATCATTTTGATTTTTTTCTTTTCCCTTAACATGTCTTTTCACTCATTATCTAAGTTCTTTAATCTCTTTTAAATATTTACAAAGAAAAATGGTCACTGAGGAAAATACCAGATCTCAGTCGTTCTGAGACTTGGAGCTCAATCACCATGAAGGCAGCTTCTTGACAAAAGAAAAATAAGGAGCAAAAAATCGAACAAAGCAACAACAAAAAGTTGAAACACAGTGGAACAAAAGCCAGAAGACAGAACAGAGGACAGCAAAGTGCCCTTGCCTGCCTCACTTGGGGACCAGTACCTGCTGGCCGTGCCATCATAGCCTGACTGTGCCAGGGTTGGTGGCACTTCAGCCTCCAGAGACTCCCAGCAAAGAAACTGACCAGTAAATGTGAAGTAAGCGGCTACAGTTCATCAGTGTTGTAAGCAGTCAGCACTTGCTCCATTCTCAATAGAGATCGATGCTTGGACACCCGGCCAGAACCTGTGGCACAAGTGGCTCAGCCACCTTTCCATCCAGAGATCCAGAGTAGCTCTCAACAAGACCATAAGTGAACTAGCTTCCCTAGCAGGAGACCGCCCAGTGGGGCCGGCTACAGGGACTCATGTGACAAGCGATAAGACTCTCCAGGTGTGAGACTTTGCGGTTCATTCCTGTGGAGGTGGTGTGGAGGCTGCTGTTGGACAGAGCAGAGGTATGGGAGAGTCCTATACACCTCAGGACACAGCGCCCTTACAGGGCCTCTGGAGATTGCCACAGGACACCCAGTTCTGGTATCCAGAAAAATCAAACCAATGCAGCCCTCTCTGTGGAAAACCTAGAGCCCCTTGTTTACACTGGACACCCACCACCCGTGTAGGTAGAGAAAGAGATGCAGGTGCGGGGTCTGTGGAAATGATGGAGACCTGCACTTACACTAGGTCCAGACCCAGTGACACCCATCGCCTTCATAGACAGAGAAACACAGGGACAAGCCTTGTGGAGAGCTTGGAGACCCTGGCATGCAGCTGGAGAGGCACCAGTGGCAGTCAGCACCTGTACAGACAGAGAGACACGAGGTCAGGGTCCCAATCATTGAAGGAGACCAAAAAGTGAGGCTGCAAACTGCCATCACTGCTTTAGGTTACTGAGCAAATGAGAACACTTGAAACATGGTGGAGAACCTACTATCATAAGTAGATATTAAACGGCTGAAAGTATCCTCGCAGACTCAGGAGGACTCAGAGCAGAAACCAAGTCGGCTCTGTACTGGTATATTTGCAGGGTTGTTTTGTTTGAGTTTGTGTATCGCTGCTGGGTACAAAGGAACAGTGTTTCGAGTTTAAATTTTAGTAAAATACATAATAAATATGTTAGAGATGATCAAGAAATAAGCATGGAAAAAATGAGGAATGAGTGAAGACGATATTAGAAAATGAGACAAGAGAGAGAGGAAGGAGCCAGATTTTCAAGAGCCTGGAATTCCACTTGAGGAGTTTGAGTTTTAGCCAGAAGACTAGTGGTTCTAAAATATAGGTTAATGGGCCGAAGATCATAATGGTTGGCTTCCCTGGTTCTGGGCTAGGGATGGAAAACTGCAGTTTAATAAGCACTTCTGTCTAACATAGATGACCCCTGACGACTGTTTTGAGAAGCACTGTTATAAATAACAAGGAACCATCTAAAGGTATTCAGCAGAAAATGGTCATATCAAGTGTGAGTTGGTTTTTTTAAGTATCATTGGGATGAGGAACTTAAATTTATTAAGAAGATGCTGGCATAGTTTAGGTGAGATGTGATGATCTTACATTATTTTTTACTTCTTAAAAAATGAAGATAAGTTTGGCAAAGGTAGTATAATTCCTTCTATTTTAGAAAGTTGTAGATTTAGTATAAAATTATATGTTAAGTAAGAGCAAAGTTTACTAATTTGTATTTCATTTATTAATAATTTGTTTAAATTCAGATAGATTATATATGTTAGCTTTCAAGTAGGAATTACAAAAATATATCTTCTGTTTGGATTAAAACTAAAACATTTATCCTAAATTCAATAGCCTTTCCAAATAAAATATTTAAGAAATTAACATTTTTATAAGGCCCTTTCTGTTTCAGGTCTATTGTTAAGATATCTTCATCCTCCTTATTCCTACTTATTGAGCACCTATTTCTTTTTCTGTTTCTGTTTCTGTTTTTTCTTTTTACTTCATTTTTACTGTGGACTTCATTTAGCAGGATAAAACATTATGACACTGAGATTTTCTCTTGTAATAATATGAAATATTCACATAAAGAAAGATGTTACTGCTGTTCAATGCAAACAAAGACTACTTGAATAAGGAAAGAAAACAATGTTGATGTGGGAATGACCCAAATTAGGCAAGGATGTTCAGTCCTGTTTTTGCCACCTTTAGATCCAACTGCTTCACAAAGTTACAGCTCATACTTTTTAGGGGGGGGGGCATTTGGGATATTTCCAATTATTGGCTCTTGTGAAGAAGGCTTTTAAGAGCATTTGCACTCAAGACCTTTTGTGGGATATATTCTCATTTCTCTTGAGTAGATTCCTAGGAATTTGATGCCTCAGTCTCATGGTGAATTATAGTTAACATTTCAGAAAGTAAGTAGTTGTATATTCCCCCTTCATATGTGGTAACTAGAGAGAAATTGGGAAGCAAAGGGGACTTGAGATAAAAACGAGAGATACCAGTAGACTAGTGGAAGGGGATTTGGGGAGAGAAGTGGGGAGGGGGGAAGGGAGCTTGATGAAGAAAATAGTTCAAATAATGCTATGTATGTACATAAAGTTATCAATTCTAATCTCAATGATATGTATGGGGAGGGAGAGGGAGCAGAGTGAGATCCAGAGGGAAAGACATCAAGAGTACATGTATGTTTCTATCACTCTGAAGCTCATTATGATGAATAATTACAAAACACCAATTTTTTAAAAAAGCAACTGCAGAGCAATTTTTTGAACTAATTGTATAATTTTGCATTTCCACAAACCATAAATAAGAAGTGGGTCCAAATCTCACCAATAATCTTTACTCTTTTTGTGGTAATGTGCAACAACTTCATTGATATTTAATAATAACTAATTATAATATTTATATAAACATATTACAATGATCAGAAATATACAGGGGAAAGTGCTTTTTTAAATCATGAAGTGTCCTGCAAATAGTAGAAATTATTACTACACTAGATTTTCTATCACAGGCACAAGAAATTTTGTAGGTGTAGTTGGAATCTCACTTAAGTAGTATCTTAAATTTTCAAGGGACTTTTGTTGGATCACTACAGATATACTATTTTTTATGCTATGCTTTAGAGAGCTTTGGAATTAGTAGTTTCATTAAAAATAAGACATAACAGTTTCCTTATGTCATACTGGTAGAGAAAGTTATAAAGGCCAAACTGTCTGATTTAAAACAAAAATTATTAGGTGGAATTTAAGATTGGTGAAGTAAAAGGATTCTAAACCAACATCCAGGCATGATTTATTGAACAAAAATTTTAATTGTGAAAATCATTCTCCCACAGTTTGAAAATCGCTTGACCCAGATATATCCTCAGTGCATGCCAGCTGGTTTATGTAGCAACTTATGAATGCTAGAGTCCTAAAGCTACAGCAATTCACTCATTTGACAGTTATTTTTAGGATAATTTTAAAACTAAAATAACAACCTATTTAGGAAAGCTGGGTTTTTACTTTAAAATTTTCAGTCCACCGTATTAAGGCATATATGATACCCACTAAGTTTTATCTACTTAAAGTGTAGAATTAACTGAATTTGATAGATAAATACTCCTTTTCAAATGTCTCATGAGTCACTAGTTTCTTCTCCTTTTTTACTGAATAACATTCCATGGAATGAGCGATCACATTCTGTTTATCCATTCATCTGATGATAGACATTTGGGTTATTTCCACTCTTTCCTAGCAGGAAGAAGGCTTTGAAGAACATTTGTGTTCAAGACACTGTGTGGTATGTATCCTCATTTCTCTTGGGGAAGCACCTAGAAGTGGATGCCTTAGTTTTATGGTAAAGTATATTCAACATTTTAACATTTTAACTGCAAAGCAAGTTTTCAAACTGGTTACATAATTTTGTATTTCTACTATATAAGTGTTCTAGTGGCTCAAAACCCTCATCACCAATTGACATTTTTTTGTTTGATTGTTTACATTTTAGCCATTCTCCTCATTATAATTTGCATTTCCTTAATTAGTAATGATTTTTAGGATTTTTCACATGCTCATTAGCAATGCATATCCCTTTTATATCATGTAACTGCTCAAATCTTTAAGTTTTTTTCCTTTTTTTACTTTACTAAAATACTGAGTTTATTTCCCATGTATATTTTTGTTAATATATATATATTTTTTTATTGGTGCATTGTAATAATACAACATGATGAAGTTCAGGGTGATTGAGGAATACATGCACACAGAACTTGTTGAGCTCTCTTCTAGCCCCTCCCCATTCCTTCTCCCTCCCCAACTTCCCATGCTAGACACAGTGATTAGCATTCATAAATTGTGTATGTACATCATTTCCATTGAAATGTTTCCCTCTTCAAATCTTCTCCCCTCCTGTTTCCCTTAGTTAGGTCTCCTCCTATTTTTGTGTTGTATGAGTTCTTCATATTTTCTGCATATGCATCCTGTATTTAGCAAATATTTTTCTCTAATTAGTATCTTTTGTTTCTATTTGTTTAAAAATGTTTTTCAGAGAGCAAAAGTTTTGAACTTTTATGAAGTTCAATTTGTAATTTTTAGGTTTTATTTTTTTTTTAAGAGTGAAGAAAAAATGTTACAAATCCCAATAGAACTCCTCATGATAAAATTAGGTCTTACCTGTATTTTCCACAACTAATTTTATTTTTTATTAATTTTTATAAACCATATTTCAAATTAAATAAGAATTTATTTTTGTAGAATTTTTGTCTTGATTGCAAATTTATGAATTTTATGACTGGAAAAGTATACCATTAATCTGTCCTTAAATGAATACATTGATCAAAATATGTTGGTTTTAAAACTTATTTATATTAATACCTCCTTTATTTCTAAAAACGACCCTCATAAATAAATGGAGCATCTGCTATTTTATAAAAACAAAAATTGTGATTGAGACTCCATTGATCCATGTTAGTGAGCAAAGATAATTCAGATAGGAGCAAAACAAATTAGTGTAATGTTTCAGAAAAATAATGACTTGTGCAATATATAGTCAAGAGGTCTCATAGTATTCAGACAAAAAACACAGAAATCACTGGCAACTTTAGTCAAAAGAGGTAGTGGAATGATGGAGGCAGAAATCAATAAGGAGTGTGTTATGAAGTAGGTGGGACATGCCTGTAACCCCTGCACATGGGAGGGTGAGACAAAATGATCACAGGTTCAAGACCAGCTTGAGCCACATAGCAAGACCCACAGCAAAATAGGGAGACCCTGTTTTGAAACAAAAAAGAAGAACTGAGAGCTCAGAGGTAGAATACCCCTGGGTTCAGCCCCCAGTACCAAAACAAGTGAATAAAAAAGAAGAAGAAAGGAGGAGGATGTCGACAATGCCACAACAACACAACAATGATGAAGCAGAAAACGATGAAGTGAGTGGGAGGTAAACACCTAGCAGGGTGAATAAGTATTTCAGGAAATTTGGCTTTAAAGAGCAAAAAACAAACAAACAAACAAAACAAAACTAGCCGGGCATGGTGGCGCACGCTTGTAATCCCAGAATTTAGGAGGCTGAAACCGGAGGACCCGGTTTCATGGCCAGCCTCAGCTACCTAGTGAGGCACTCTGCAACTTAGTGAGACTCTGTTGAAAAATGAGGACTAAAAAATAGGGCTGGGAGTGTAGCTTGAAGGTAGAATGCCCCTGGGATCAAGGAGACAGACTGGGAAGGAAAAGGAAAAACATAGTAACATAGTTGGGTTTTGTTTTTTGTTTTTTGGTTTTTTTTTGCAGTGCTGGGGATTGAACTCAGGGGCATTCTACCTCCGAGCTATACCCGCAGTCCTATGTTTTATTCTTTATTTTGAAACCAGGTCTCACTAAGTTGCAGAGTGCCTCACTAGATAGCTGAGGCTGGCGGTGACCCCGCATCCTCTGGTCTCAGCCTCCCAAGTGCAAAAATATAGTTTTAAAATCTGGAGAGTTAAGCCGGGCATGGTGGTGAATGCTTGTAATCCCAGCATTTGGGAGACTGAGACCGGAGGATCCGGGTTCAAGGCCAGCCTCAGCTACCTAGTGAGGCACTCCACAACTTAGTGAGACCATGTTTCTTTTTCTTTTTTTGGGGGGGGGGGTACTGGGGATTAAACTCAGGGGCATTCTACCTCCGAGCTATACCCCCAGCCCTATTTTTTATTCTTTATTTTGAAACAGGGTCTCACTAAGTTGCGGAGTGCCTCGCTAGGTAGCTGAGGCTGGCCTCGAACCCGGATCCTTCTGTCTCAGCCTCCCAAATGCTGGGATTACAACAAAAACAAAAAACAAAACAAAAAAACAAAAGAAGAAATAAAAATGATCAATAGATGTATGAGGAAATGTTCAGCATCATTAGCAATGAGATAGATGCAAATCAACACTAACTTGAGATTTCACCTAACTCCAATCAGAATGGCAATCATAAAAAACACGAACAACAATAAATGCTGGTGAGGGTATGAAGAAGTGGGAACTCTAATACATTGCTGGCGGGATTGCAAATTAGTATACTTTGGAAAACAGTATCGAGGATCCTCAGACATGGGATCCTCAGACATGGGAATGAACCTACCATATGATCCAGCAATACCACTTCTGGGTATCTACCCAAAAGAACGGAAACCAAACTATCAGACCGACGCATGTGCATCTATGTCTATAGCTGCACAATTCACAATTGCCAAACTATGGAAACAGCCAAGATGTCCATCGACAGATGAATGGATTACAAAACTATGGGATGTGTACACAATGGAACTTTATTCAGCCATAAAGAAGAACAAAATTATGTCATTTGCAGGGAAATGGAGGCAACTGGAAAACATTATGTTAAGTGAGATTAGTCAATCACAAAGAGAAAAAAAAGCATATGTTCTCCATAATATGGGGATGCTAGGCAGAAGATGGGGCATAAGCGGGACTCCAGATGAAAAGGGAGAAACCCTAGATAAGCAAAGAAGTTGACTTAACTGAAGGTGATGGACCAGGTGGGCGGGTGGGGGGTGGCGGGGCTAAGCCACATGATGTACTTTCACAAACATATCAAAGTCAGTCACTAAACTGAACTTGAGAAGGAGGGAGGGCAATGTAGTGGGGTGGGAATTTGGGAAGGGTTAAATGAGAAATGTGTGCATGTGTGCCTTTACCAGCTTGTACCTAACAGCAAGGATGCATGATTACAATACACCAAATAAAATAAATATAAATAAAATAAATAAATAAAATAAAATAAAAGTGACCCACTTTGTCTCTTCTGATGTGTTTTAGCTTAAATTCTGTTTTGTCGGATATGAGTGTCGCTATTACTACTTGCGTTCAGTCTTCATTTGCATGGTGTATTTTTTTCCATCCTTTCACCTTAAGTATATAGATATATTTGGCTGTAAGTTAAGTTTTTTGAAAGAAGCACAGTTAGATTATTTTTTTTCTGTTGAGACTGTTTATTCTGCAGAATGACATTTTATTTAACAGACATCATGGAGTTCATACATATCCATTAACAGTGCCTTGAAAACCAAACAACTTTAAAAGTTAGCAGCAGCTTCTACAAGTACAAACATACACATTTATTACATAACATATGGTAATAAAATCTATCAAGATATATTATACAAACTCAAAGTATTTTAAAACATATAGGTTGATGGAGTATAATAAAATGACATGTATTCTAGTGTCAAATCATACAATATAATACTTTACAGGGATTTTAACAAACTATTCACATTAAGTATTACAGAAGTATGTAAGGGTACAAAGAAAAATGGGAATGGCTATTAAAGAACTTTAGCAACTATTTTCTTTTATGCTTCAAATTGAGTGGGTGGTTCTTACCTACAGAAAAAAGCCTAGAACTACTATTTTTGGTAAGTAGAGAAGTAATTTCTTCTAGAAAGGTACTCCAAGCCATAAAAGTGTCATTCATATCTTGCAGTTCTGACAGTAGTATGCACTAAGGGTAAGGAGAATCCCTGCTCACGTTACATATTTTAGCACAAAAGACGTATGTGGACAGTTAGAAGTCTTCATCTGGGAATGGTTGATTATAAGGTGAAATCTCACATCTGTGACTGAGATGGCCAGTGCCCTGAAAGTTCTTTGGACACAGAGTTCTAAAAGTTAATTCTAATGATTAGAGCAAATATATCCATGTCCCTGAGAGGTAGGTAGCACCTATGGCTAATAGTGAAAAAATTTGTCTTACAGAAAACATTTTGTATCTTATAACCAGAAATGCATTCTTTAGGACAAAGGAAGAACATCTGATATGACAGTTTCCTGGTAATTGAGAAGAACAATAATTTCGAATAAGCTAGACTGTGGGAGAAAGGCCCATTTGGTGGTAGGCAAAAGTGATCACATGGGCTGTAAGCAATTTCTTGCAGCTGAGTAGTTAAAATGAAGGAAGATGCACATCTACTTTCAGCGCTATCCCGCCACACTGGTTGGCAAGGCCTGGCAATTTATTCCTAGATGAGGAGATACACTGGTGCAACCTTCAAAGTAAGGGGGAGGAGAAAGGTCCATAGATATAGAATAAACTAATGGGGCCAACACCTTCTAGAAAGCATGAGCCACCTGGGACAAAAATTTGGAAAACCCTCTGGAAGTAAGATAACCCAAAGCCAATGATCACCTGAGAAGGCCTGGCAGCCACTTCACTGAGTACTCTATTCTGTGACTCCTTCTAACCTGCCAACCTCTACAATGCTCTCTCAATTAAAAAAAAAAGGTTAAGGATGATTTATAAGTAACTTTTTCTCTTACTGACTGTAACCTAAGAGGCATGACTATAGAGAAACATTTCAGCAAAGAGATCCCATGCTTTGATCATGGGTAGGTAACAAATAGTATTTTGCTATTTCAGTATTAGATATATAGGTGCAATTTACTTCTCAAAGACATGCCTGCTGCCTAATCATAATTTTTTTCCATATTCTTGTCCCAAACAGCTCATGGTTTATAGATGTCTAAAATCCCACTAGTTTATCTCATACCCATGGACCCACCCCTCCGGTCCCAAAGGCCACACTAGTTATATCTCCTCACCTAGGAACAATCATCAGGTCTTGAGAACCAGTTTGGAGGAGGCAGCGCCAAAAATAGATGTCCACCTTCAGTCACTTCAACTATTCACTCATAAGAAGTTGCTTGGAGCCCAGCGGCTTGGATTCAGGGAAAGGTTTTGCATGATTTCCTTCATTACCATACATACTTTTCTTCTTAATGCTTTAATGATCTTTTTCTTGCCTACTTATTAAAAGCACTCCATGGAATGTGAATATCTCTGTACCATTCTAATTCTTCACTTATGATATATTGTCTTCTCATAACTCACAGACTTGACACAGGCAAGCTTCTATAGAAGATGCTTTCTCTAGTCCTCTGCATGTATCTCTAGAAATCTCAGGATAGGACCAAATATTAGATGATGAGATTTTTTAACACAGTTTTTTTTTTTTTTTTTGCTAAGTTGTCTCAATAAAATATTCTTTTGTTGTTCTAAATATTAGCAATGGTTATCTTTATGCTACCTATCCCAATATCTCATAAAAACGGGTCATAATGATTATTGTCTTTGTTATTATTAGCCCAGTTCCTGTTTTTGTGGGCATCTGATTCTTATTGTGGTTAAATGTCTTTGGTTGAATGCTTGTCACCATCATCACAAATCACCATAGACCTTGCATCTGGGCTGTCCACATCCTCCACTGTCAGAGGATCAGAAGAGCAGTGCCCTCCACTCTCTTCTCCCTCATGGGACTTCATACAAAGCTCAAGTCCACTTTCTACTAGGCTGGATGGAAAGCATGAGTCCTGAGAACAATAAGAATTATCCCACTGGGTGGTCTGCACAGCTCCCAGTCCTTCATCTGCCCTTAGGGGTATGTCTTTCTCTCTCTCTTGCAGTAAGCTGGCCTCTGGAACATTAG